>JAODUP010000045.1:352500-390000 GCA_025642065.1 Paralvinella palmiformis | reverse complement strand
TTCACTTAGTGATGAACGGAAACGTATGAGGGTTAGCTGTTAAGTTCGAGTAAATCATAGTATTTACTCAGGTTTGAGACGATATTTCGGTCTAGTCCAGTAATAATCCATTGTGCGGTATTGCTACTTTGTTTTTATTTTAGTTTAATCGCTTTAGTGAGTCCATACTGTGTTAGCGTACATTCTCTTTGTTATGAACAAACTGTAATGTTGTTAACACGCTGAGGCTATATATAGGGCTTGAATTTTCACTTAGGTTAGAGAAGAACTTCGACGCCAGACCAGTCGGACGTGTATTGATACATGGTTCATATAGGTAGGATTTATTCAGTTATTCGAACCAAGAATAAAGCTGAGGTCAGCATCTGAGGTGTCGAAATGCTTTATATACAGGTTTCTTTTGGACCACAGAAAATTACTGTTGAATGTAAACTGTGGTGTCAAAATAGTTTATGATATGTATGTAGCAAGTCACCATTGAACCACACGCACGTGTTGTTTGTTGCGAGCTGTGGTATCAAATGGTATGTTTTTACGTGCTTCCGCTTTTTGTACGTAGCCTGCATGTAGCCGCTTTCCTGTGGGCGTGACATATTTGTCGCGTACGAAAAGCGAATTAGCTGGTTCCCACAGGCTGATGAGTAGACCAGACACATGCTTAGGTATACGCACACATTTATCAATATGTGGAGGTATGGAACATTTTATTTTTAGATTAATGTGTAGTTGTATTTGTATTTAGATTTATGGAGGTAGGTTTCGAAGGATGTTTAGATATGTTGATGCTCTGTGCCTGTTGCCTCTTTATATGTACCCTAAAACGCACATTGCCCGTGCCAGACATCTTATCTATTTCCATCCAGATTCCTTATTACACCAATGTAAGAAAGTTATGTCGTTATTACAACGTGTTTCAGTTTATTAGCTTTGTTCTGTATAATGTAGAATCTATATTGTTATCCTCTTATGTGGTCTGGCGAAACGACCTATTAATTCATAAAATGCTGCTTGGTGGATTTATACTCCTGGAGTCGTTTCTTACTCAGGCAGGCATCTCCATGGGTATTAAACTGCGGACAGAGTAGTTTTCCCATATTATGAGTAATTAAGTTACACCGATATAGAAAAATTGCTAAATGTATAGCTATTGTAATCCCGACGTGTCATTCGCAGTATCGGAGATCTGCCTGAAATCCACTGGTCTCGACCATGGGTCAAATAGATCAAGTGGATAGGCGCTTTAATTTAGATCCCACCACACCTAACTGCATATACTTAGGGACGCTAAATTAAGCGTGAATGAACGTTCCCTTAGTGATGAACGGAAACGTATGAGGGTTAGCTGTTAGGTTCGAATAAATCATAGTACTTACTCAGGTTTGAGACGATATTTCCTTCTAGTCCAGTAATAATCCACACGTTCGCTTTTATAAACATAGATATGTGTTTTGTCTGGTAACTCGCATACAAAACATAAACATAATAGACTACGTCCCATTTCGTTATAAATATCATAATGTTATTAGATACTTACGACAAGATTTTTCATCTGAAGAGTCCCCGCAGTCATCCTTAAAGTCACAGAGGAAGAGACGTGGTATACAGAAATGGTTGTCACATTTAACGTGTGATGGCGGACACAGATAGGTTTCTGTTGTAAATGGGTTATAATTATATATATATATATATATATATATGCGTGTGTGTGTGTGTGTGTGTGTGTGTGTGTGTAGTAATTGAAATAGTGACATTTATTATTTTCAACGTATAAAAATGATATTAAGTTAGTTGCCAACCGCATCCAGTTTCATCCAAGCCTGATTCACAATCTATTACTCTGTCACAGCGTTTAATAACGTCAATACACTGTGAAGCATTACACTGGAACTCTCCTGGCTGACAACCTGATGATAGACAGATTAATTTGTGGTTATGGTGTATTATATAACGAACTACTAACAACTTGATAGAAGTGCCAACGATATTCTGTTATTAACTAGACCACTGTATGTAGTACAGTTATTATAATTATTAATTGGAATAACAAGATATATATATATATATATATATATATATATATAGATGAATATATATATTAAAAAATGGGTCCCCTTTATATGTATATAAAAAGATCCATCAAAATCTAATGGGAGCCCCTTTCAAGTGCCCCATTGAATTTAAAAGACCCACACAAACTAGAAGGGCCCCAAATACTTTAAATTGTTTCAAGTTTGTTCAGAGGAGCCCCAATAAATATACAAATCTCCTCTCTTCTTATATCTTTATTTGTTATAGCTTTATCAGGGACCGCAGTCCATACTAGCCCATACGTAAATCTAGCTAGCTATATATATATATATATATATATATATATATATATATATATATATATATAAAAGTTGTGGAAATATTTAAAGAGAAATGTTATGGAGCTACTTCTAGATTTGTTTTCATTTGATTTCATTAAAGTAAGTGGAAATATGATGATGATCTTCATCTGGATCAGCCTCGTTACCACAACTTGTTTGTGATAAACCATAACTGACTACGACAGATGTGATCTATGGCTGTGTGTAGAAGACAATATTAATTATCATATCGGACATCACTACGACAGCTCAGTTGCTTTCAAATGTGATTATTGGATTAATATATCCACCGATTGCGTAACTACAATTCAATCTAACTGCCTTTTAATCCACGCTGATGGATGTTCGAGAAATATTTCGGGATGAAAGGAAGACAAAGGAAGGGGTTTAATGGTAAATTCGAATATAGCCATTCTTCAAAATAGTAACAACAACAACCAACCAGTCATCAAAATAATATCGTTGTACATGCCTTTGTGCCTTTTATACGAAAGGAAGTTATGAAACAACCTGATCTACTGACAACTTCGTAAAACAAATATAAAACTGTTACAGAAAGTATCGGGATCTGTATAAGATAATTAAGATGTGATATTTCCATCCAACATGAAGCGAGATCGGAATAAAAATGACGTAGAATTTTTAAAATTTTGAATAAATAAACCAATAAACGATCTAAAAATAAAGTGACCTTGAATATGATGCCCCCCCCCCAAAAAAAAAGCTTACACTTTGAAGACTCGTGTATTCTGTTGAGTTGATTTGAATTAATAATAATAAACAGTTATTTCGAATTTGTGCATGCTGCTATATTTATTTTAGCTGTAGATGCTCATGTGATAGCAACATAAAGCAAGCCATTTTAATATATATATATATATATATATATATATATATATAATAGCCCAAATGGAAGTTATTTTACGTGGCTTAACTACCTCAAATGAGGGAGATGCATATGGTCTGTAATTTATTGCTTCACCGGTAGGACTTAATTCTATACAAATTTAGAATTTACAATAGATGGCATTTTCGGCGGAGAAAACCTTGTCAGTTATCCGATTGAATAAAAAAACCTCCTCATATTATAGTGTCATGGCCGGGATTCGAACAGCCAACCTCCCGCACAGCATGACCATGAGTAAGATAGTCCCACTAGTCACACCGACTGCCCAGGGAAACAAATCCGACAAACACTCACAGTCTGGTATGTGGTCGGTAAGTTTGCAGCGCAATGTTCATACCAATGAGCTACTGTCGCAACCCGTCCTGAGTTGTGTTATCTGTTCTAGAAATGTTAACGCTAACTATACTAAGTCGTGTCTACATATAAACAAAACATTTAATTAATTCCTCTATTGTGACAATTGTCAATTATCAAAATGGAAGAAATTTTGTACCATCAACATTTATATGATGTGTTTATTATATTATCTGTGTGTGTGTGTGTGTGTGTATATGTGTGTGTGTGTGTTTGTGTTTGGATCGGTGTGTGGGCGAGTGATGGAGAATTTGAAGTTAACGTAGCAAGCGAGCTACTACACTGGTGCCTAATTTGAAAAAAGGGACATATCATTATTATGTCTCAGACCATAATGTTCCTAAATATCAGTATTATAGTTAGCGTGATAAATTATAATTAATAGCTGTACAATATTTTAAACATAATTGAAGTTCTAAATGTGTTTACTGCGTCCTGTTTCTGTCATGTCGTGTTTAAAATGATAAATATTCCTCTAAGATCGATATCTAAACAAAGTAGACGGTTTCAAAAGAATAATTCACTTTATCTTAGTTATACTAATGTTATAGGTGATAACAGTTTATTATGGAGTGATATTTGGTATAATTTTAAGTCTTCAAAAATTACCTGGTCTACTCCATCAAAATTATCAACTTCTGACGTTTTTACGGTAGACGAAACTACGAATTAACACGTACCACATTGAAATATTTTTATAATTTTTACGAAATCGAATACTAAAAATTATATTTTAGTAATTAACAAGGATAATAAATTAAAGCTAAAATTGAGCTGACTATACGGTGATTAACAGAAACTAGTAGATAATTTATACTCGATATGCTTACTCAATTCACACATATAATAAATAAGTGATTATTTTCAGGGCAGGTCCCTAAGAAAATGTCCCATTAAGTCTATTTCTAACCTCGTATATAAACGATCAAATAATCACGTATTTCAGATTTATTTACGAATGTCGCTAAACTATTGAAATTCCTAAATAGGGAACAACACATTTGACAAAATCAATACAAATTCTTCTAGAAAAAAACAACAACAACATGCCACTGTACACCTACACTGATATGTTTAGTTAGCCGAGGTAGATACTAGTCTCATCATCAGTATAGATGTGTATAAGCTATCAACAATCAGTGACGCGGAGTAAACCGTGATATATCATTGTACAACAACGCGATTTATAATGCGAGAGGGAGATAGCGAAAGACAGGATTATGAGTTACTTAACCGACAGAACACAATAGGAACAAATTAAAGGAAATCTATTTAATCGAAGTCGGATCGCGTCTGTGATTGGGATTCCTGTGGTGTCTAATTTACTATAACTAACGTAAATATCCAAATATTGAGATGGAGAGATGATGTAACCGATTAGAGTATAACTTGTCCATAACTGAACGTGTGAAAGTCGAAATATTGTTCTAAATCAGTTAACGTTTCTTGATCAGAACTCTTCGATTTATTGAAACTATAGGCATCAATTTAACAAAACAGGAATTTATAAATTCTGTATAACTGCTGAATATATATATATATATATATATATATATCGCTTTTAATCTGATCGTAGGTCATGTTGTGGAAGAAATCATGCATTCTTGGATATTTACATAAATGAATCTTTAACTTGGAAACCCCATGTCAACTATAGATTTTTTTTCTGATAAAAATAGCTAAACGCATTCTATTTGTGGTACATACTCTTCTTTTGTGCAACCATATATTACTTAACGCCTACCTCTGTGGAGAAATGCATCACCATCTATATCAAAGAAAACAATTTTGTTACAGAAGATGGCCGTTCGATATATTAATAAAGCAAAGACTAATAGCCACACACATAACCACTGTTTACTATGAATATGAAATAATTAGTTTATAAATGCATGCATGATATTACGTTCGAGATTATTTGATCAAATTTGTTTTATAGGCTATATGGCTGACCCATCACCAGAATAGATAATTGTACGAAAGTTGTACGATCTGACTCCCAGATTTGAATTAAAATACAGCTGTATCATTTGTATGTAGAATATGAAATAATATAGTGTAAGAAAACAGAACAAAAGTTTAAGAAAAAGTCAAATATCATTTACGAGCATCAAATGCGAGATTACTGATGACTTAATGTTACTCTATACACTTTTCAATTTAATCACTAAATGGTAACTTGGTCGTATGTTCCATATTTGACTAGCTGCGGGGCTAAAACGTAATAACTGACTGACTTATTGACTGAACGACTATGGGCGTCTCCATGGCCGAACTGGTAGCGCGGTTGGCCACATATCTATGACACCTGGGTTCAAACCCCGGCCAGGCCCTATCAGAATGGTGTTTCATATTTCACTTCGCCTCATTATTTTTGGAGGTCGCTCGGCCCATTTAGCCTACCTTGGGCCAACATTTACATTTGACTGACTGACTGACTCACATTATCTGGATATTACATCCAGATTGTTGTCAGTATCCAGATCTATTTGACTAATCCCGAGGCTTATCGTGATCCAGGTGCGGAAATCTAGCACATATTATACCCCTTTGATGATTTAATCATTCTTCTGTTATTAAAACGAGTGAATGAGTGAGTCGGCGAATGATAGAGTGAGCGAGTCAATGAAGAACCAAAAAATAACATACCACATATGTTGACACTCTCATCCCAGCCATTGATACACTCGCTGATGCCGTTACACCGCTTCGTGACGTCAATACACTGCCTGTCGTCACACCTGAACATGGTCTCGTCATCGCACCTGTTTTTTTCTGCTTTTAAATTGGAACTGACGTCAACGTAAGTTACTGAAAATGATATACACTTCCGATAAAAAACAATAACAAATTGAAAGTCGTTACACAATGCCTGACATATATAGTAATGACCAGTTCGAGTCTCAGTTTTGAAATTGACGGGCATTTATTTAGAATTTTGAAGATATTTATGTCAAATAAAATGTTATGCTGATACCGCCCGCCATCTGTGTTTTTCTCGTATATTTTACTACTAAATGAGCAGAAAACGCTTTGGTTTTCGTCTGATTGAACTGAAACAGCATGTTTACGGCTGACTTCATTAAACCCAAACAAACAAACAGTTATCTGTCTACAATGATTTTGTGTTATTAACTTATACGATATAAAGTATAAAAATATTGTCCACTGAATAACTTTAGGATGTCAAAAGATTAGCGTTATTGGAAAATATGTGCATAGTTATTGCAAAGATCCAGATAGGAAGAAAATCCAGGTCAATAAAACAAGGATAAAGTACAGCCGTCTCAGCTCAGAAACTGTTAAAGCATCGGATAAATATATGAATTTGTACTTTATATTTCGAATTTGTGCATGTTGCCAGATTTATTTTGGCTGGAGATGCTTATGTGATAATAACATAAAGCAAGCCATTCTAATATATATATATATATATATATATATATACATACACACACACACACACACACTCACACTCACACATATATATATATATATATATATATATATATATAAATGGCCCAAAAAGGGAGTTAATAATAATAATAATAATAATAATGTATATTTAATAAAGCGCCCTTATTAGCAGGAGCCATTCAAAGGCGCTGTACAAATAATATGTAATATAATAATACCCCAAATAATATATCTGTAAAACCCCTGTAATGATTTAAAAGATAATAATTATTTATCTGTGAACGCGACCTTAAATAGGTATGTTTTTAGAAGAGACTTAAAATTTCCAAGAGACGACGCATTTCTAATATTTGCCGGTAACCTATTCCACAAAGTGGGGGCTGCAACACTAAACGCACAATCACCATATGACTTGAGCCGAGACACTGGCACCTGTAATAGTATCTGACTGGATGACCTGAGTTTTCGGGATGACTTTCTAATGGAAACCAGTTCACACAGGTATTCTGGTGCCATATCATTAATAGATTTACAAGTTATTAATAGAATTTTGAAATGGATACACTGTCTAGCAGGTAGCCAATGTAGATTTTGAAGAATTGGGGTGATATGATCATATTTTCTAGTATTTGTTACAATGCGAGCTGCACTATTCTGAATTCGCTGAAGGCGATTAATGTTATAATCAGATATGCGATATAACAGGGAGTTACAATAGTCTATACGAGATGTAACAAAGGCATGAACTACAGTTACAAGTGATTATTGTGTCAAGAATGCTTTTAAACAGTGGATGTTCTTAAGATGATAGTAGGCAGCTCGGTATACTGATGTGATACGTTCATGTACGTTAATACATTTGTCAAAAATAACCCCTAGATTTTTTACTGACCCATTAGGGGTAATCGAAGATGCACCCATCTGTAATGCTGGTGTCTTTAGGGATTTAACACAATGTGGTGATGCCAAATATAAAATATTTGTTATTCTACGTACCTCAAATGAGGGAGACACATATGGTCTATAAGTTACAGCTTCACCCGTTTGGGTGAAAAACTCCTACAATATTGCCGCAGCTGAGATTCAAACCTCCGACCTCACGATATATATATATATATATATATATATATATATATATAATCGAGTTATAAACGCTCTATTATACTCTGTCATTGATCTTATTATCTTAGAATCTCCACAATCAATAATCGACTAACCAACTGACCAATCAGAAGCTGACTAACTTTAAACACTTATCCACATCGTCATTAGTACTTCCGTTTTATCGGCTGATGGAGTTAGATCGATTATCCTCGACCCCGGTAACACGTGGTACATATAACCGAGAGGCGACTGATTTGGGAAACATCCTACAGACGTAGTTATAAGTCGGATTAGAACCCACAACCCGGCGGTTTGTAACACAGCGCACTAACCATCGCGCCATCGAAGCGTCCGGCTGCCTTTCATCGGTGAAGCCTGTTAGGTTAGTGTCAATAAATCGATGTTATTGTTTTTCTACTTTAGTCGGGTTTTTACTACGTGTCCGTGATCATTACAATAAAAACAGTAACTCGAACTACAAAACAACAATCTTACTCACTTCGATCAGATCAAAGCTCGTTTTGTGAGATAGATAAATTTGTTTAAATATTAAAACCAACGTTCGTCTCCACGTTTCATAAACACCGATTAATGTCATCGGATTTTAGCAGAATCCACGATTTAGAACGAAATTTACGTTTAATGGCCATTGGTGTGAAGGAAAATAAGGAACCCGACCATAACAAATACGTGGATTGTTTTGTTTCAGCCTTCGACTTCAATGACATCAAATACACGATCTTATTGAACGTGCAATGTAGCATTTCGATATTCCAAAATATCTATAATTACTCGGAAAATGTCATACAATATACTTGTAAATGTGCAATGTATAATAATAATAATGATAATGATAATGGCCGAAATGGCAGTTATTTTATCTGGCTTAGCTACTTCAAATGAGGGAGACGCTTTATGGTTTGTAATTTACTTCGCCATCGGGGACTAATTCTAAATAAATTTAGAATTTCCAATAGATGTCATATTCTGCGGAGAAAACCTTACCAGTTGCCCGGTTGGATGAAAAATCCCTCTTACCATATTGCCACGGTCGGGATTCGAACCTCCGACCTCCAGCACAGTATGACAATGAGTCAGAAAGTGCCACGCTCTTACCCACTAGGCCATAGAATTTTAACAGATTTTGACCAGTGGATTTTCCTATACAAATCCTGTTAAAGAACCCAAAACGTCACCCCGCTGCATTTATGGTTCATAAGCTTCGTCAACTTAATTCAGCACTCACCTGTTAGTGTCCAAGTTGGAAATATATTTTTAAAATGAGGGACAAAAAATATTATTCATTTCAAAACCACCTCGGATCTAATGATTAATTAAAATTATAGATCTAAATTAGGTATTTGTGAGATGGCAAATGAAAATAAACTGTGCTAATCTAGAATTTTTTTTGTTATATACCTATTTTATCAGTTTTCACTTCTGATTAAAGACATCTTCCAATTAAATCTGTTCCTTGCAAATGAACTCTACCTAAAGATTTATGGTTTATATGAATCGACAATTTGATAAATCAAGTAACTATTGTAGAAATAAAATACAATATTATTTATAGGACCCTACACCCCGCTGGTGTCAGTGTCATATCCAGTACATATATTGTATGACTTGTCTGCGATTAGAACCGATTCTTCCCATTTTCGAAAAAGGATTGGCTAAGCTCAAGTCAGCGCTGGCATGTTACCATGGCACCGGTTTGAAAGCAAGGCGATCCAGATCTCTTTTGGAGTATCCGAAGTTAGTACGTGCGTATTGTTGTACAAGACCGGGCACCTTGCCCACATTTCTATCTCTCGATAGTAATTATTAGATCGTTTCAATCGATAGTTCACCGAATAGCATGTCACATTCCTTTCGATTGTATTAGAAGCCGCGAAAATTGAGTTTAATTCAAGTGATCGATTGAACGATCGAATGAGTAATTGAGTGATTGATTTCTTAGCTTCGCCTAGTTGCTAACAATAGAGTTGGCGACGACAGTGTCTCACGACAGTGTCTCTTTTTGTCTTGGCCACACGTCTTGCCTATTATTACTATATGGCGTCGTTTCCGATCTCAGATTGATCTCAGGATGTGATCAATCTCATAATGAGATGACGATGTATTGAAGGTATGAGATCAATCTCATATCTAGGCGTCGATCGGAGTTATGTTTCTTAAATTTATTCGCGTTGTAGTACTATCAATATTCTCTCGGATTAGTTCTCTTATTGGAGCGTCGTTCGTACAGGACAAGAAAATGCAAGAAACTATTTACCAAATGGATAAGGAATGGCTCCAAGCTAAATAAAAACTGACTTTGATTAAACAACGATAGGTAGCGCTATAAGAGAATAAACAAACAAACAAACAAACAAACAAACATAGCTCAAATATTTGAAACAGTTGAACACAACAAGGTACCGAAAGGTTTCGACGATCTGGCGGTTTAGGATGAAATGCGGAAAGGAGCGAATTAACAAGGGCTCGTAATCCAAATTTCGGAACTGCACTGGCTTTACTGTATTCCGGAATTTCGGACTCTACAACACGGTCGTAGTAACAGACGAATTTTATCGCCCTAAATACCGACATCAGCTTATGCTAGCAATAAATCCTCAAGACAGAGGACGACCAGGTCGCAGCGAACACGACCCGAGTTCAGAACACTCAAGTTACTGTGTTTTATTTCTTCCTGCGCCATTTTCATTTATTTCCAGCAATAAATCGGCCAAATGACGTCCAAGGCCGATTTTTCCCGCGTACATCAATCCTTCATTCCGTATTCCGGATTTGGTGTTCTTTTATTATCCGTTGTTCTTGGTTACCAGGGATACTTTATTTATAATATTAGAGAATCTGTTCCTCTTGTTCACAAGATGACGGCGACCCCTAGGCTGTAAATATTTCTCAACTCGTGCATGTTTATCTGTGGCTTTAAAATGATGTCTATTTCTTAATCGAAACGGAGTTTATTAATTGCTAAATAAGACCAGTTATGGCTATAAACAAGCGACAGATGAGCTAGGAGTGTAAAAACGGAACTGATTAAAAAGTGAAACCAATTAAAAAGCAAAAAGGATAAATACAGATTTGCGCGCGCACGCATGCACCCACGCAGATAGAGGGTGTTTTTTTTGGGGGGGGGGTCTGTGTGTGCGCGCGCATAAAGCTCTTTCGGGACAGATATAGACTATCTATACACTATACGGTTAATGTAACATCCATTTGTAACGCGTGATCGCTGACATTGGCGGGGCGTACGACCCAACTGTCGTGATCCAGTAGACAAAAAACTAATTGAAACAATTCTCAGAGAATGGTAGGTTAATTAACGATGTTAAATTAACCCCTTTGCGACACACAAGACCTAGAGAGCCCTTACGGCACCTTTAAAGAAAGACGCTAATATCACGGAAAGGCTTAGTCAGCGTGAACCGAAATGTCATGTGACAGAATGAAAGCGATAAGCATGATGGGATACGTTGGACGCCATAATGGTTACCGAGCTTAGCGTCATCCGGGTATAACATAGCTGTTTATTACCGGCATCGGTCGGTCGACGTTATTGTAAAATTGATATTTAGAAGACCCGGCTGGTAATCTGATATCACTATTTACCGTCCACTCGCTAGAACAGTGGCGTTTAGCGGCGACGAAAGCCATCGGTGGCTAGCGTTTTGCGTAATGCGGGTGTCATATCGTGATTAGGTCCTTGTTCCGTCTGGGAAGGTTTAGAGGAAGGTCATAAAATGTGTCATCTGTCGAGCAGAAATAAATTTGGCCGCAATGAGATGTATACGACGCGACACTAGAGAGCCGACGGTACGAACTGTTAGATAGGGTAGCGACGCGCTTATGACATCCGCCCTCCCACAGACGGAAGGTTAATAATGAACGTCCTTGGTGCGCAGCGAACGATAATCTTTCGCCAAATGGAGATAGGTGTGTCTGTTGAGTTTTGGAGGGTGATGCATGGATGTGGGGATGGGAAAGATCTGAAAAGCAGAAGCGCAGGCTCGCCATCCACAATCTACCAGAAGTTATATTTATTAAGGTGGGTTTTTTTTCGAACCAAAAGCATGAATCTAGATTTGCGTCATGTCGAAGGATGAATCTCAAAGCTGGATTCATAACCACCTAATATTGCAACAAAAGACATTTGCTTCATAAATGTCAATCGTGCTTATAAATGACAAAACCGAATGAAACAAAAAGATGTTTGATTTAACAGAACAGTAATTTGGATAAAAGTTACTGCGAGCCGGTGCTGTTTTTGTCTTCAGTACACGCATCAAATTAGCCAACATGTTAACAAGGAGAAATGTCCAGCTTAATGGTGTTCCACAGTAAATTTTAATTACCAACGCGGACAATTCGTTGCAATATAGTAAGGAATTAATATTACATAACATCATTAGTTTTGAGAGCTACACAATTAAATGCCACTCGAAACTTACACAGAGCAAAACTTATAGAACAGCTAACAATCCTACATTTAGTTGTAGGCGACGATTGTAGTAATATGACAGTAATGTTTGCGGTTATACTGTTTAACCAGTTTTGTTGAAAGATCATAATATATATATATATATATATATATATATATATATATATATATATATATGTGTGTGGGGTGTGTGTGTGTTGTGTGTTTGTGTGTGTGTGTTTGTGTGTGTTTGTGTGTGTTCATACCTAGTAGTAAGAGAAATCCTACTGTAAACATAATGGCCATCGTTGATGTGGAAAGTGAATAACTGTCAGTTGTTAATTGTCCACCCAGACGATTATTTGTATAACGCTAGGTTGATCAGACGACATGTTGTCTGTTATCCGTTATACGCCATCGTTGACAAACCAGGCCGCCGACGGCACAACTAAACAGCACACCATTCCGTACGTGTGCTGTTTAGATTTACAAGTGAGATGATCGCCTGAAATATTAAACAGATGATTATGACTACTTGTCGTGTATATATGGCATACCTACGAGCTGAGATATGTATTGTCACAGGTGATATATAGCACCCGGTTAAGACCCGCTTTCTAATTAACAGCTGCTCGAAATTGATCAAAATAAACCTGTTTTGCGATTGTTATATAACTGTTATGTACCTACAATATGACTGTTATTAATTACAAACACAATAGAAATAAAGTAATAAGTAATAAGATAATCTTTTCAGGATATATATATATATATATATATATATATATATAATTCCTCATATATTAATATATTATACCACTTATATATTATCTGAAGATAACGATAGACACACTCACACACACACATCACACACACACGCACACGCATATATATATATATATATATATTATATATATATATATATATATATATATATATATATATATATATATATATAATTATACTGAAATCACACATACACGCACGCGCGTGCGCGCGCGCACACACACACACTTACCTGATGTCACAAATGAGTTTATCGTATACAGTGACGTCAGACCTATTTCTGTGTTTCTAACTGAAGTGAATCAGAAGAATATAATTACATATTTATTTGACATTATATGGGATTTTAGACCGCATTAAGTGTGTGATATATGTGTATGTAATTGTGTGTGTGTGGGTGTTGTTGTTATTGTTAGCATTATTACCACCCTAGTTTCTGTTATTATTTGATTCGCATAATATTATTTAAAAAAAAAAAATTTGTAATTGTCGATTATCTATAAAAAAAATTCGGCTTCATTTACGCTTATGTCACCAAACGTCCGCAAAACCCATCTACAATGAAAATAAAGCCAAACTTCCATTAAAACGCTAAATCCCTGTACAAAGTATATTCCGATTCAAAGACAGCTATACTCGTTTATTAAATTAGCCTGTCCGTTCCGTGATTACTAACCACAGACTTTCCTGATCACGAGACAATAAAATTGCTCAGACAGGCGATAGATAAGGCGCCCCCTGAGGCTTTTAGGGCATTTCTTTCTGCTTATTTGTGAAATGTAGCAGTAACAATACTTGTTTTCCATATATGTTGCTTTAGTATTAATTAATAGCGTTTCACAAACACACCACACACACACACACACACACACACACACACACAAACACACACACACACAAAACACACACACACACACACACACACACACACACACACACACACACACTCACACACACGCAATATTATAAAAAAGAGGAAACCTATTAATCAGTTGTAAATGGATCATCAAAAGACAGAGTTATCTATCACTGTTATATTGATGATACACTATTATATTGATGATGCACAAGTGTATGCGATGATGAAATCAACCCATCAACCAATAGAATTGCGTTATCATTAGAATAGAAGAGTGTAATAGAAGATTGTATCTAGGAAGTAACTATCCGGTGTGAAGCCAATATCCAGAGATTACGACCAGAACTCAGAACGAATGCCAAACATTTACTATTTGATAAGCCGATATCAACAAAATTCTACAGTTTCCTAGACCAGTCATTATCATATGTGTAACATCGGTAGGATTTAGTGCTATTTACCTGGCGATGTCCGTAAACCTCTTGTACAAATATTTCCTACATCATGGCATGACTATGACAATATGCCACTCCACAGACCATCAACACAACCATCCTCTAGCCGGCTGCAACTGATATAAGACACCGTATGATGCGCCATCGCGAGAAGACCACACAGAGGGGGGGGGGGGGGTGAAAAACACTACACTAGCCGGCTACTGACAAAAGTACTATTCCATAAATCTAAAGTACTCCCTACCGTAGACCATCACGAGCATATAACACGCATCTGATGACTCCATAACAGCTACAAAATAAATTATAACACCTCTTTAAGGTGTACCCAGAATAAAGACAACTTATGACCAGCACTCTTCTTCTAAAACTTCACTAACCCTGTGACCTGACCTAAATAATTATAGACAATAAACCAAAACAATTCCTTTATAAAACATCCGAACATTCATTCATTTATCAGTTTTGTTGTTTTATTGTTTTTGATCATTTTATTAGTTGTAAGGTGCTATTAGATTCCAGGGCGTCATAGAGTTGAAGCACGCCCCCCCCTCCCTTTGAACTGTGTCCGCTCGTAAGATGAAGGCGTCTCATTAATGACAACAGTCGTTCTTTCTATATCCGTAACAGACACAGGGTATCTCCGTGGTCTAGCTGGTAGCGCGTTGGATCACAGATCACCACCATCTGGGTTAGAATCTCGGCGTGGGCATATCTGAATGGTGTTTCATCTTTGACTTCGCTTCGTTACCTTTGGAGGTCGCTCGGTCCATTTAGCCTACCAAGTGCACAAAAGTGGCGGTCGAACATCAACCATCATCAATCATCATCATCACCTAACAGGCACACTTCTTTATAAACAAAAGGAATCGGCTGATTCTTGTAACATATTCTGAAAGTCTAATAAATGATGGTGCTGAGGTTAAACAACTTAAATCGACTCAACTCAACTCACCAGAGTGCATGTTTGGCATTTACATCATGGGCATAACCCAATTTTCAGTTGTGAGATAACGAATCTGATAGCTCTTATCACAGAAGAGATGTCACAACTGTCAGCAATCCTTCGGTTAGATGCATCAGTGCAGAAACGACAATTAATATCGGCTGCCACCATCACATAAAGAGTATGATTGTCTTTATAGAAGTACTGTAATTCATTAAACGTTCAATCCGCCATTCCAGGGTCGTATATTTACACTGATACACAAAATTTCACAAATGACAAAATGTATAGGATACATATTTAAAAGGGAACTGCAAAACACCTTTATAAACACAACTATTTATATATAATTTATTCTATTCTTTAACCCCATTTATATGTTCTAATTATATTAATATTAAAATATTTATTCATTTAATTTTAGATATAACGCAAATCATATTTTATTTTTATTACGTTTAATGCAACTATTTTGCAAAAAACTATTTAAAACTGCTGGAAATAATAACTGTTGATTTATACTAATGGCAATTGTCCACTGACAATTATAATATTAATTCATATCACAGTTATATATATATATATATATATATATATATATATATATATATATATATATATATATATATATATATATATATATATATATATATATATATATATTATTTTTTTGTCAGTATTCACAGTATTTACGTAAAAGAAAACCACGGATGGTTATTTTTAATTGGAAAACGAATGAAACCACAATATATGATATTTTATATTTATGGTATGTCAGTAAGGACACTGCCATCCACGCACTTTAATAGATGATGCTATATTAGCGAACTTGATTCCATGACTGGTTGTGTGATATTGAACAACATTAAATTGCTAACACTCAAACCAATAGAATAATATTTAAATTCATTATTGGAATACTATTAAGAAGTCATCGTTGCCAGCCAATGAACTAAACAGCTATAGATCTATTTCTAATCTATCTTTCGTATATAGGGTATTAGAAAAAGGTGTAATGACTTGTCTAATGTTTTTCAATCTGCTTACAAACAATTTCACTATACAGAAATCGCTCTACTAAACGTCTATAACAACATATCACTCAACATTGACACGGGAAAGGTCACAGCTCCAGCACTATTATATTTATCGGCAGCTTTTGACACCATTTGTTATTCTGTTCTTCTAGATCGCCTCTCTGATTGGTATGGCATATCAGGTACAACACTCACTTGTATTCGTTCATTCTTAATAAATAGGTTTTAATCAATAACAATAAGAAACTATCTTTCAAAGAAAGCTCCTTTGTTTTGCGTTGTTCCCCAAGGCTCCGTTGGTTTGGTTTTGTTGTTTGGGGAGAATCCCCAGGCTGTCGCTTAATCAGCACAGCTTCTATGTTGGAGTGGTTGAGAAATCTCCTGCCCCACCACTCACAGGGGAACAGTACGGAAAGATGGAGCCGAAATACCTGAGGGTGGTCACTGCCAGAGTGTTTTACGTCCTCGGGGTTTTTAACGTCCCCCTTTATTTTAAATAATTCAGTGGAGACGGCAGCGGCACTTAACGTGGTCAGCCACCCACGATGTAGTGAGCCGAGAAATTAATCCCTGGAAAAGTTTCGACCTCTTACGGGGTTCGAACCTGCGACCGTTGGCACCAAGTGCCGAGTGCTTAACCGCTAGGCCACCGGAGCTCACTGCAAGGCTCCGTTCATGGAACGTTGCTATTTATTCTGTACACCACACCACTAACCTTCCTTATTCACAGCCACAAATTAGACCATCATTTATATGCAGATGACACCCAAGCATACATATATTTATCTACAGAAGACGCTGATCTTTCCCTTTAACAGCTAGGTCACTGTATCAGTGATAGCTCAGGGTGGATGACAAACAATAGACTTAGACTCTATGCCAACAAAACAGATTTCATCATTATAGGTACACTCAGACAACGCAACAAACTTACTCGTTTCTTCCCTACGAACATCCTTGATTATATCACCACACCATCAGATACTGTACGTAATCTTGGTGTTATATTTGATAGCGATTTTAATTTCAGAAACCATGTTCGTGACCTTCGTCGTATTCGTCTCTATATTTCTCTGTCAGTTGCCAAAACCATTGCTACAACACTCATTATTAGTAAGATTGATTACTGCAACTCTCTTCTTTATAACATTGCATCTAAGGATATTCTAAAACTTAAGTGTGTTCAGACCTGCTTAGCTAGGGTTGTCACGTGGTCTGTTCGGTTTTCCTCTTCTGTCCCACTTCTTAAATCTCTTCATTGGCTCCCTATTCAATCTGGCATCATTTACAAACTCTGCACTACTCCCTATCCAACGCTTTCTTCTGGAGAACCTTCATATCAGTTTTCATTTATTGTCTGTTCCCAGAGTTAAAGCTCATGCTGGGACTCCGTGCTATTTCAGTTGCTGTCCCTACTCCTGAACATGATAAGTCATTAAATAGCATGTTTTTTTGTTACACCATTTGAAAACTCGCCTTTTGAGACTTGCTTATCCTTCTTAAGATTCCACTCCATCTGATCATTTGTTGATGAACTTTTCATTGTACCTGGACTGTGGGATGTTTGTTTACAAAGTGTAAATATGTAGGATGTTTGTTTACAAATTGTAAAGATGTGGGATGTTTGTTTACAAAGTAAAAATTTGTCGGATGTTTGTTTACAAAAGTTTAAATTTGTGGGATGTTTGTTTACAAAGTGTAAATTTATGGGATATTTATTTATAATAATAATAATAATATACGAAATATATATAGCGCCCTATATAACCTGTATTATAATAAATTCATGAACTTTAAATATATATTTAATATATATATATATATATATATATATATATATATATATATATATTTTAGATGAGATAAAACAAGTTCAGTAGAACGTGTCTTCGTATCTGTTAAATTAGATAAACAATGACATAATATATTACATCAAATGTAATAATTAATTTCGTCATTTTTCTCTGGAGATTCATAATTAATAATGAATATTTTAATCAGAATTTGTTGCGGACACACACACACACACACACAAGAGACAGAGAGAGAGAGAGAGAGAGAGAGAGAGAGAGAGAGAGAGAGAGAGAGAGAGAGAGAGAGAGAGAGAGAGAGAGAGAGAGAGAGAGAGAGAGAGAGAGAGAGAGAGAGAGAGAGAGAGAGAGAGAGAGAGAGAGAGAGAGAGAGAGAGAGAGAGAGAGAGAGAGAGAGAGAGAAACAAAAGAAGCACATTTGCTTTTATTTATATAGATGATAACGTATGATAGGTTAATTAGCTGGATGATAATAATAGATGATGTTGAATATTACTACCTAAAGTCTAATTTTATACGTGTCTATGTCTACTGCCTTTATTTACTAATTCTTCTGTCTAACCTGTGATAGTTGAAGCCACCTAGCGTTTTCAATCTGAACCTCACTTCTAAAATCCCCCATTCTGCCAACATAGTGGAATCACTGTATTATGTTCTACTATCAAATTGGCACTAACTCCTAACGTAAAAAGGCAATCTTGTTTCTCAGGCAATGTAACTGGCACTCAGTAATGATGGCGTGGGCTGCATTTGTGATATAAATTTTCCTCGAATTGATATGCATAATTGGCTTCAATATACTTCATATTTAAAATTAATGGTGTTTTTATTACTATTTTCGTCCAATATTTCGAGCCCACGTTGCTGATGTGAATAGTTTAAATGTACTGGAATAATAAGTAAATGTTCACTCATTGACTGTTCAGAAATGATCTAGAATGAGCGATACCAAATAGATATAGCCACGTTTTATCGAAGCCGCCTCGGTTTTGCTTTTAGCCTGGCTGACGCACTGGGATGATTGGGCAAATTAAATATTGCACATCTGAATAATGTTCTTAAAGGCACAGTCCACCATCAGAGAATATTTTAAAAATATGTAATGCTTAGAACAGTAACCAAAAATTCCATAATAATAATCACGAAATATACCTGATATCATAGGTATAGGGAAATAATCCAAATTACTGGAGGGCCGCCATTACGGCTGCACCGGAAGCCATATTCGAAGGTGGGAAGGAGAAAACTGAAATACCCTGACGTCATATGCACGATCTCTAGACTGACGCTGGTTATATTTTCTCTTGAGCGTTAATTTCTGAGCCATTTTGAATCATCTTTCTCTTGTAAAGTTCCTTCTGGCTCAAATTGATACAGTTGTATGTCATTCATGACGTAATTTTAACAAGATAATGCCGTTTAGTTCTGGAATAATTCTTTGCTCACACTCGTTTACATGCTTTTGTACGGTCTCTACATAATTCAGTGACGTCAGCATTCAGACTATCCCTTTAAGATCCTTTCTTTTAACAATACTCTGTGGGTTAGCTGATGATGATTGGTGTTTTACGGCCAGTTTTGTACACATGGTAGGCTAAATGGGCCGAGCCACCTCCTAAGGTAATGAAGAAACGTCAAAGATGAAACACCCTTCAGATATACCCACACCAAGGTTTGAACTCAGGTGCTAGTGATCTGTGGTACAACGCGCTACCAGTTAGACCACGGAGGCGCCCCCTGTGGGTTAGCTTAAAATCCGGTAAAGTTTAGCCAGCTTACGTACGATATCACAACACAGAACCACTGGAAAGTTTAACTGGTATTAGCATCAAAGCAATCGATCAAGTCATTTGTTACAACGAACAAGTGAACACTCCTGATTCCGTTTTCGGCGAAAAATAATCCTTCGCGTTGGCCACCTAGCGGTGTATAAATGTCAGTGGGAACAAATTCGCTACTTTGATTTCCTCTTCATTTGAGTATTCGGAACATTTCAATTGTTTAAAGTTATCTATGGATGACTCGGATCTTCTAAAACTGAACGGTGATGAAACAAACATTTTTTGTTTAAATTCCTAAAACGACATCATTCCACATAAATAATCTATGGTTAATTTTTTAGAGATGTATTAATATGAATGGGCATATTAGTTCAGTATACACATATGCCTACTACCATCTTAATAACACCCAATGTCTTAAAGCTGTATTGACATAAGAGATTATAACAACCACCACCTTAAGCGAATTAGAATGATACAGCTGGTAGAGTGAGAATTGCTAAGCACGTTATCATGTCTTCCCAATTCTTCACAAATATTACTTGGGCCCACAAAGTGTCTACCCATTTCAGGATTTTACTGAAGACTTATAAATTTATTAATCACAGTATAATTGCTACAAAATCAGTAACACTATATACTGAAAGGATAGCTCAGAAGAGCGCGACAACAAAACGATCATCGATAAAACAAAATACAAAGTCTATTAATTTAAGTGACTCACATAATATTATACGTTACAAAAAAAGAGATAAGCATATCCAAAAGTTATTGTTGAAAATATGGTGTAGACGTCAAATAAAATCGAGTCTAAAGTTCCCAAAAATATATATATATATATATATATATATATATATATATATATATATATATATATATAACGAAATAGTTATCACTCTATAAAACTAATGTAAACAATCTAACAACTGGTCAAGGAAATAGCTATAGCCTAAAAAATAAACTCCAGCCTCGTTCTGAACTTATCAACAAACATAAGTTAGATATTTGTTCAATACAAGAGACAGCGCTTCCTTTCCTATCGCTTAGTTTGCTACAAATATTTACGGATTTTACCGTAAAAATGTTACTTGAAGGACTAGTTTGTAGTGCTAGTCGACTTGTAGTGCTAGTGGACTTGTAGTGGTAGTAGACTTGCAGTTCTAGTAGGCTTGTAGTGCTATTGAGTTTGTAGTGCTTGTGGTCCTGTAGTGCTATTGTACCTATAGTGCTAGTGGACGTTTAGCGCTAGTGGACTTGTTGTGCTAGTGTACTTGTAGTCCTAATGGGTTTGTAGTGCTAGGGCGTTTGTAGTGGTAGTATACTACTTGCAGTTCTAGTAGGTTTGTAGTGCTAGTGGACTTCTAGTGCTAGTGGGTTTATAGTGCTAGTGGACTTGTAGTGCTAGTGCGTTTGTAGTGGTAGTATACTACTTGCAGTTCTAGTAGGTTTGTAGTGCTAGTGGACTTCTAGTGCTAGTGGGTTTATAGTGCTAGTGGACTTGTAGTGCTAGTGGGTTTGTAGTGCTAGTGGACTTGTAGTGCTAGTGGACCTGTAGTGCTAGTGGACTTGTAGTGCTAGTGGGTTTGTAGTGCTAGTGGACTTGTAGTGCTAGTGGACCTGTAGTGCTAGTGGACTTGTAGTGGTAGTCAGCTTAAGAACTGACTTCTACCAGAGAAAACTGAAGCATTTCCAAACAAAATATAACCTTATACAGGAACGTAATAGATGTTCTACCTATTAAAATACAGTTATCATCCATAAACAATATAAACTGAATAACAATAAGTTTCTTGGTTTTGATTGTTATTGGTTTTTTTGGGGGGATGATATTATGATGAAATATTCTCAACAGACTATTAACTTTATGATTATAAGTAATTCGGATAACAATTGCGGAAATTCAAGACACAGTCTTCGTGAGACAATTGAACTATGGCTAATGGTTAATATAGTAACGGAACCCACTTATAGAAAAGGTAAAAATGCTTCCCGTGTTAGATGTGGTCTTAACCAATGTTCGTGAGGAAATAAAGAAGGCAAGTCATTGTAATGCAGTCTTAAGTGATTTTCGCGGTACGATATGATACGTAACCAAGAGGCGTATTTAAAAATGACCGAAAACTATTATAAAGTATAGAGCACTTATAACACATTTAATCCGGAACGTTTCGACCAAGAGCTTTCATTTTACCATTTCACGTATCATTTTTGACGATGTTGATGAATCCCGTTGGTTTTATGAGCAGTTGATTAACGGTTTTATGGATGAACACGTGACGTGCCGCAAAAAACTGTGAGATACACAAATGTGCGTTGTATGAATGGTGAGTAACAGTAATAAATATTCAGAAATAATACAAAAGTGCTAAGACGTAAATTTTATGAACTATATATATATATATATATATATATATATATATAAACTGGGAAGACAACAGGCAACAAAGAAACTTAATAGTGAAACTTAGGAAGAAACAATAAATTGAATACTTTATAAACAAATGTGTTGGCAAGGCTGTAGGAAAAGAATTTCAGAATACTCTTAACCCGTTTATTTTGGATACAAATAAATATAGTGATTTTAAAGTTATACTAAATGAGGGTGATACAGTCATAAACATATCAAATCTGTCTGTAGTGTATTTAGGGCGTCTCCCTGGTGTAGCGGTAGCGTGTTGGATCACATATCACTACCACCCATGTTCGAATCTCGGCGTGGGTATATCTGAAGGGTGTTTCATCTTTAGCTTCGCTTCATTACCTTTGGAGGTACAAAGTGGCCATAAAGCACTAATGATCATCTGTAATGTATTCAATGAGTATTTCATCACGATGACCCAAAGATATAGATGAAGATGATAAAATCCAATCAGAATATAAGGTAGATGATATTGTACCAGATCTGTTGAAGATGTGAACGTATTTAATTTTAAACACGTACCTTCGGAATATATTCATAAAAAAAACTTTAGATAACGGGTTTTGGTAATACTCCTGATAAATTGTTAAAGATGGGTCTCTCTGTATGCCGTTAGTTTGCCTGTGCAATATTTATTCAATTAATTTATAACTAAATGTAAATTTCTAAATGCTCCCAATTACGCAGAAGTCAAAGCAATTGATGAGAAAAAATAGTAATTTATGTAAAAGCAATCATAGACAAATTAGTCTGTTTTTCAATAAACCTAAAGTATTTGAAACTGTACTTCTTTATCAGATGAGAGAACGATTTGAATTAAATGTATCGCCGCCTTATCTCTCTGGTGTTAAAAAATAGCATAATTGTTCAAGTGTACCAATGAGATTTGTTGAGGACTCTACGCTTAATCTGGAATGAGAAGACTGTACGCTTAATCTGGATAATTATAAGGTAGAAAGTGCTATTCTAACAGCTTTATCACGTGATTTTATTGTTTTTCATCTGTTGTCGACATCTAAACTACACACCTGCGGATTAATATTACATTACTTCAATGGTCGGAAACAGCGTATTAAAATAAGTTATATGTAAAGAGACGGGATGGTAGGTCATCCAGTTAGATAGAGTATTGCATGTGCCTGTGTCTCAACGCAAGTCATATGGTGATTGTGCGTTTAGTGTCGCACCCCCCCCCCCAATTTGTGGAATAGGTTGCTGGCAGATATTAGAAATGCGTTGAAAATTTTAAATCCTTTCTAAAAACTCACTTGTTCAATGTTGCTTTCACAGATAAATAATAATTATAGTTTAAATCTCTTATAGGGTTTTATAGACATATTATTTGGGGTATTATTATGTTACATATTATTTGTACAGCGCCTTTGAATTGCTTTTGCTAGCAAGTAAGGACCCTTTATTAAATGTACATAATTATCATTATTATTGTTGTGTCTATTCCGGAAAGTTCAATGTTTGGATCATTATTTTTTATCCATTTTGCAAATAGATTTATTGATGTATTTATGTAAAATATTCAGACAATAACAGACAATAACACCATAGATTTTCGCATTTGTTTTTCTACATTGATAAAAGTCAATTTAGATTTTGTGCTTTTAAAAATATTATCCTGGTTCAATACAACTTATTTACAAGCAAATCGAGCTAATGTTCGGCTTATTACATTTAAAATAAATAACGTCGTAAGAGATGCGATGAAGGTAAAAGGTTGATCAACACGTGATTAAAGCAGAAACATCTGTAAAGCTCTTCGCTATATATATATATATATATATATATATATATATATATATATATATATATATATATATATATATATATATATATATAGGTAGATAATGATTCGTGATCACATTTCTAGTTGATGACAAGAATCTGGCTTTAAGGTGAACCCTTTATCTAGACTGTCCAATATTCTTGATTTTAATGGAAAACTTATATTATTCAACTCATTTAATTTCTTCTACTCTATCCACTGTATAGCATAGATCTGTGAGATAACATACATGAAAATTATTGGAAAATATACCAACGAATGCCTAGATTTACATAACAAATTGCTATTCATCTTCATACAGGGAAATGCTAGACAAAGGTTTTTTTGCCAACTTTGGCCACATAGGTAGGGAGTGAGACTATTTACCTATGGCTATGATAATTCTGCGCGGGAGGTCGCAGGTTCGCGCCTTGCCCGTGGCACTATTGTAGGAGGAGTTTTTCATCCAACCAGGCAACTGGCAAGGTTTTCTCCACCGAACAAGCTATTTATTCTAAATTCTAAATTTATTTAGAATTAGTCTCCGCGGGGAAGCTGTAAATTACCGACCATATGCTTCTCCCTCATTTGAGGTTGCCAGCCACGTAAATAAACTCATATTTCGGCCATTGTTATTATTAGTATGTACAAAGAATCCGTTGTACGGTAGAAGTGTTAAAAATCAGAGCGGTATATTTACAAGAGGCTTAAGAAAAGAATATTTTGTACCATGAGAACTAGAATCATAAATATGGATTTAGCTCAATACGATATTAAGCTGTTAAGATATCGAATGATAGATGCAATGAAAATGCTTTAAATTGCTTATTGATCAAATGGAACGAGTCCAGTAGCTGTTGCTCAAATTGTGATATGTGTAATATAGTTATGGTTTAAACCAATAGAATGTTTATAATTTGTTTGATGTCTGATTTTACATACCGTTTTCAATTTCATCAATGTACCAGTGTTTTATGTTATTTGTACACCGACTTTAAATACCCCTTTTTCTTATTCTTATCCTTGTTATTGTGAATTTTAACTTTTTTTGAACATTATCCATGAAACATTCATCGCAAAAACTCGCTTTCTCGGAATCAGCCAGGTAATTATACAGCTACGTGTGTATTAAACCAGCACGTGACACGATGTTGGTTATAATAACAAGTTAATTGAGACAATGGTAAATCAATTAAAAGCTTTTAGTTAATGACAGCTAGACAGACAATAAAGTGTATCACTTCCAATATAGCTAATACAGCATTATTAAAATAAATCATCGGCCTAATTATATATATATATATATATATATATATATATATATATATATATATATATCAATTTGTAATTAGATAACATGTAGAAAACAGCGATGAGAGATGATTAAGGTCAAGGTCACGTCTATTTTCTGCGCTCTACGGAACTGCGCATGGATTTTAGACACTTCCGCGTAGGAAGTATTACATTAATAAATGACAATAAATGACTCTTTGACACTTTTCTCCTACCTGTTATTTATGTTAGAGTTGTTATCTTTTAATACTGATATAAACTTATTATCGTAAACTCGAGGTTCAAACTAGTTCACTCACTCACTCACTCACTCACTCACTCACTCACTCACTCACTCACTCACTCACTCACTCACTCACTCACTCACTCACTCACTCACTCACTCACTCACTCACTCACTCACTCACTCACTCACTCACTCACTCACTCACTCACTCACTCACTCACTCACTCACTCACTCACTCACTCACTCACTCACTCACTCACTCACTCACTCACTCATTTTTTTTCACTCACTCACTCACTCACTCACTCAGAGAGAGAGAAGAGAGAGAGAGGAGAGAGAGAGAGAGGAGAGAGAGAGAGAGAGTTTAAACCAACCATATATACACTTTTAAATAGTATAACCAGAATTATATCGGACTAAATATAATTGATGAAAAAATATTGATGAAAACTTATTGATGAAATATGATTGATGAAATATGATTGATGAGGTAACTGAGCGTTCACATAAGGGACAATACAGATAAATACTAAAACAGCAACATATATAACAACTTTACAAAAACGTATTCATTTTTCCTATTATTAGCCGTACTTAAAGGCTGTTAACAGACAACAAAAATTGGACGTATTTGATCAGGTACGGAATAGGACCAGAAAAAACCTCGTTTACAATATTACGTCTTGTTGGATGTAGATCGTTAGATATATTAAATTAATACGAAAACTAAACTAGTGAAAAACATTTAGCACTGAATTCTTAATACAATGTTGTTTTTATTTATCCTGATAATAAATAACTCGCATAATGGCATTAATACACTTCTCATAAGCCCAAACCTCTTTAACCTCACGTGATCTACGGACTTGCACGCGTCAACAAAAATCAAATCAACGACATCAAAACAATCCCCCCCCCCTCTTTTTTCGCTTACTGGAAGTTGTTTATGTGTAAATGCTTGTTGCGGGATCGTTTTATTTCTAAGAATATTATAAGTTGGAAGCCGCGGTTCAGCTTAACCGATAATGTTAGACCTATATCGTTCGATTCGTCCACTCAGCGGATGAGGAGGAGTCCAGACGATGAGCAATTATTTCCGATGAGGCTCTCACACGAAACTAAGTCGAGCCATAAAATCGGTCACGACGCAGCGTCCTTATCCCTGGACACTCAACGCAACACAAAATCTTCTAAACTCGGTGTATTTATTCCTCATCTTTTTTAGTTTTTGCCTCAAACGCGGGCCTCTCTCCTTCAAAGCGTCCTTCTCGCTTATCTTCCATTCCGAGAAAGCGAGTATAGCTGTAAAGTAACATTACGGCTTTTTATATTTGAATTGGTAACTGTATTATGGAAACGTAGCTCATTAGTCGACGTACATAATTATTAGTTTTATTCTTCTAGTCATCATCATCATCATCATCATCATCATCATCATCATCATCATCGTTCCCATCACCACAACACCACCACCACCACCACCACCATCATCATCTTTAACATCACCATCGTCTTGTTTCTTTGGAGTCGGTTTTGAAAAACAGGCCTAAATCATCGGCTATTTTCCAGTTGACCATGTTATGCTGTCTTCCTATTTTACCGCCCAAACTAAGTAAATAACACTTAGTCCAAGCACAACGTGTCGGTGCATGGGTCAAGGAACACTCGAAATCTTCGCGTAATCAGATTTTGGCGGCGCTTAGCCCGATCCGTCTTGTCCCGCGGGGTCTACCGTCTCCGGCCCCGGTCGATGCCCTCCTTTGGCCTGTTGCTGCTCATCTCTGTTTCGAACGAGATTACGGCGAGTATGATTGATCCCTGCGCGTTCCAGTCGATACGCCATTCGGAGCATGCGCGATGGCAGCGCACAGACCGGGCGCCACTGTTTACGATGCACGAAGACGAGAGAACGCGCGATGAACGTTCTGACGCGAGGATATCTGGCCATTAATAGATGACGAATGGCGCGTCTGGCGTCCTGTGTCTTCGGCTCGCAGCGAGCTAAATACACTGTCGGCCAGGTCGGCGTCTCTAAGCTCTTCTACGTGAGACAGTAGATTAATGGCGCGCTTCCCTCTGTCCGTCAAGCTACGACAAAACAAATTAAAGCGTTTTATGAGAGGCAGAAATCCGACGCTTATCTCACATTAGCCTTTTGCCTCGACTACGGTCACGTGACCGCGTTGAATTAGCATACATATGACATTCCTCGCCATGATGGGCGGGGGATGGGGGGTGGGGTTGTCGTACCGGAAACGAAATCATATTTGCGGCGATTTACGTGACACAGTGATTTGAACTAATTTAATATAATGTTAGACAGCTGACCATGGTGGAGTACTGATGTATCGCAATCACCATCTGCATCTTGTCAGTGTTCATTACGTAAGAAAGTTGACATAGGAATCTCTCTCTCTCTCTCCCTCTCTCTCTCTCTCTGTCTATATATATATATATATATATATATATATATATATATATATGTGTGTGTGTGTGTGTGTGTCTATCTATCTATATATCTATCTATCTATCTATCTATCTATCTATCTATCTATCTATCTATCTATCTATCTATCTATCTATCTATCTATCTATCTATCTATCTATCTATCCATTTATCTATATATCTATCTACCTATCTATCTATCTATCTATCTATCTATCCCTTCCTCCCTCCTCCCTCACCCTGTCCTCTCTGTCTTACTTCCCCTTTCCTCACTTGACATACAGTAACGTGTTTCCGTCACCACTTCTTCTCTACTGACTGTTTAGAGTGTTCTCTACACATGTACCGTTGGAAATGCCATGTAGTGAACGACCAATGTTGTCCTTCACTTTGCCGTATGGTGTCTCGTCCATACCGAGGGAATGGCGCATTGCCTCCCGTTAAATGGCACCACCCACACAACCTAGATGTGACCCGATAACGAGGGGTATCGCGGTTGATGACAGACTGATCTCGCTGCTAATTACGTAACCAGACCCCCCCCCCGTCCCACCAATCCCCGATACATATTTAAATTTTCCGGTTGAAGGCGAGGCTGTCAAGCGAACCGAACAAAATCGGCTGATTAGAAAGGAAATGGTAAATCACTTGTGTGTCGCCGAATAGGAGATATAATTACAAGTCACAAACACGGGATGTGGTCAGGACAGATATAGAAAATGGCTTGATGAGCATAACGCAACTGCTGCTCTATCTCGAGCAGGCTATTCTGAGAGACATTATTCATAGCCATAGCAGGCTGTGGCAATATTACGTTAGCATGAAGTACCATTCCCAGAATGCAGCGCATCATTGATTACGTTACCCGCCGGATAGGGTGTGTGTCACGTGACCCACGTAGTCTCGTTCTGAGAATGTCAACTCGCGGTTACAAGATGGCGACAGAACTTTCGGTGTTAGGGATTCTGTCAGCGTCGAGTGTGTTGCGCGGTAATTGTATTTTGTGTTGGGAATATTTCTCTGTTTCAGTTTTTGTCGCCGATTTATTATCCACCAATCAATAACAGTCACGTGGTAACAGCCTTGTTAATAAGCATGTTTACCTATTACTGCCAGTAAAGTAGAATCACACACACGCACGCATTCACACACACACGCACGCGCTCACGCACAACCACATGCATAGGCGGTTCTTTTCGAATTAACTCACTAATGCAACATCCGGATAAAATCAATATGTTTTCCAAAGGCTGAAGAGCGAATGACAACATCTGTGATGAGAAAACAAACACTCCCTAGATAAATAGCGGTTCATCGTCAGGATGATTGTTATTTATGGTGTAAAGTATTATAAGAGAGAATCAATTAATATCCATTCTGTCGACAGGAAGTGACGAACATCGTGCGAGCTCAGTTTGGATGGATTTGTTTGTCCCAATATTTATGTAAAATAAATCATTTGGGGAACGTTCTCAAAGTTTTGTATAATAAAGATGACTGTACGTATTTTTGGTTAGCGGATAAACGGACAAAAGAAAAAAAGGAGCAAACAAGCAATAAAGACACAAAACAATCTACGGTATTTATAATTTTCCGATCAAAAAGATGGGTTTTTTTTCTCATAATTATTTCTTTCAAAATTAAGTTTTTTACAGCCAATATATAATGAACTTCGGTAATTTTTCCGGGCCGGGCGAGGGGGTTAAGGGTGGATTTAATAACCTTCTCCGCATAAACGACAAACAACGACAAAAATCTCTTCCATTATAAGACGTATTCATCTCGATGAAGGCAACATACGTCATCGACTCCTGGCGTGGAATGACTTCATACCGGAATGACGAACGGGTTATTTCCGAGAATCCCCGAAATGGTAGTTATGCCCGCCTAACGAACACTCGATCACAATCCGTTCACAAATTGTATTTAATACGAGCGAATCATCCGTCAGTGCACTCGGACTGGATACAGTTTAACTTCGCCCACCGACGATAGCACCGAGTTATTTGCTGGCCGCTGTTAGTTCCCAGATCACGGCTTCCGTCCGTAGCTCAGGCGAAGTAATACTCGGCCGGCAGTCTCTTGTCGACAGATATCCCGAACTGATGGGAGTTCTCCGTTGGCAGTAATTCGGACAGAGATTACGAATGCTCTCGAAGTCCGCTTAAGACGTGACTCGGGCGAAATAGATGAGATATTTCGGCCTCACCTTTCACGGGGTCAACTGAAAGATGACCCGGAAATGTTCCATAAATCGAGCGGTCACATTTTACGTCGTACGCCCTCAAATCCGAAAACGTCTCCAGCGCTGAAACTCACTGATCCAGTACTAGTAGCTAATAATGTGGTTTGTTTATTTGGATGACGCTAACCAAAAAACAAATAAATAAACAGATTATCTTTGGACATCTTTTAAGTGTTTGGACATCGCCGTATCTGGAATAACATTTGCGGTGATGGTCGGTATTAGATGAAGGAAAGGGATAACATTCCATAAAAATATAATATCTCTAACGTGCAATGTCTCTGGATCACCTACATCCAGCCTAGAACCTCCCATCGCCTGGACCAGGTCTACACTTTGTCGAACCCAAATAAACTTGCGCGATATCCAACACGAGTCTATTATCAAATAGTCTGCAATTACGTTTGTGATCACTGCAAGACGATTCTATATTAGCTAGAATTGTTGGGTTTGTTAATTGCAGCGATTTGTTAATTACCGAATATGAATTAATTATTCTGAAGCATTCATTAATACTGTATCGTGGCTGAACCTACTACTAGTTGATAACGATTTGCGTTGTCCTGCTCGACACATTTTTCCTCTGAGAATTTGCTAAGCATTAATTCTATAATCAAATAGATCAATATAGATAAAACAACAAATCATCTGTCAACAGAGCTACTTACACGATAATGTCTGATACACTTAACCCTTAAATTGTTTCAAAAGTAGAGAGATGATTTGGCATGAGTCTGTTGGGGTACGTATTTTAATAATAATAATAATAATAATAATAATAATAATAATAAACTTCTATTGTGCCAATATCCTCGAAAATAATCGAGCCCAGTGGCGCACCTAGTACAGGTGTTGGGCAATCTCATAGTCAAGGGACGATGGAAAATTCACCAACAAATGATCCGATGCGGTGAAAACTTAGGAAAATCTTACACGTTATCTGATACCGTTGCTACAGACTGATTGAAGTTTGTAAATAGATACACTTCCATCGCGATCGGCACAAAATTGACGAACTCAATTCAGGTTTATTATCGCAACCTGTTATGTGTAGGTAATTATAATCATTGGCCGTTGATTTCCATTAAAGTTTGGTTTAGCTATTGACTTAATAAAATCTCGCATCAGAATTAGCTAGCGTCAATATGTTGTTGTTGTTGTTGTTATCGAGCTGTTATAGCAGCAACGACTCGTCTAAGCGGAGAGTAAATAATGTTAATCTATAAGTGATTAAATATTTTATATTCTGTATAATAATTCATGCGCATCGTATGTAGAAATTACATTAAAACAAATTCTTACCTGTGATTGTTAAAGAAGCATCTTCTCTCGTAAAGATATTTCAGTAAGCTGCAGCAGACATCTTCCTTTAAGTTGCTATCTGTGTAGATTGTAACTGATGTGGACTACTGGTTGTTGTTGTTGTATATTAGACAATGTCTTACGTTTCTCGTCCATTAAGTTAATCACGTGGCTTAATTAATATCTTCACGAGATCCACGTCGATGATGAATAAGGCTTCGTAACGACTGGCTTCCGGCCTACCTGGGAGCAATCGCCGATATGATGTCACATCCGGCAGACCAGTCAACAAAGGTGGTTCGATATATTCCAGCAGAGCTAATTAATTGCATTACAAAATGCCGTCTTACGTCGAGCTATGACGTCACGGGCCCGACGCCAGCCAATCCGTGTTTGACGTTCCGGCGAGAGACCTTTAAAGACAAATTGAGAAGGCCACCAAGAGAACAAGCGACGTTCTCAGCTAGTCCAATCTAGGCACTATGTTTGTAGTATCCGGCGAGCGAATGTTGAGTGGGCCCAGCGTGGCCGAGTGTTGGCTGTAAATTGATCTCCTCTGTTGAGGACATGACACGATCCCACGCGCGGGGCTTCTGATGGTCTAACGGCTAGATATAGCTACGCTGGCTGTAATGTTGCTGTTATAGATAGTAGGTATCTACAAGCAGGCAATTAAAAGCTGAATTTTCCCGTTAAAGGCAATCATCTAGAATTTAACATTCATCAACATTTCTAACTGAGATTTAAGGGTCTGTTATTGGAGTTTTCGCTCCACATCATCTTTATTTGGGTCCTATTAGCACTGGCCTTTTTTTGTAAAATCTACATTATTATTATTATTATTATTATTATTATTATTATTATTATTATTATTATTAATTACTATGATGACGACTTTAGTAGTAAACGTCGTGTTTGTCCTTGTATATACCTATGCGTTATAACATTGGTTTGTCATCATTACACCATCACTACGTCGTTTGTAATAACGGTAATTATATTTAAGAACACGGAGTAGTGCTAATGTTCGTTTGATGTTGGCAGGACATGGCGTATTTCTTCCGATTCGTCCACAAAGACGCCACTTTTGGTGGTTAACGCGGTCGTATGCGGCATCCTTTTTAAGTGTTCTCCTCCCACGGACGATTACAACATCATAACGGGAAGTCATTACTCAGAGCCGTATTTTGTCTCTATTTTTTTTTCCAACATCATTTCTCGGAGTATTTATCAGCCAAACATCAGATAATGTAGCGTCTTGTTTACGGTCGTCTTCTCGGGAACACCAGAAAAGACTAGAATAGACCGGCTACCATTCTGTCTCTAACTCGTCGTCTTCCCGCCACCTTTGTCCCGTGTAGAAGTTGATTTGATGTTAATGAGTGGATTTTTCTCGTAATGAAGCTTACATGCTACCATAGCAACAGATAATGGACGGTGGCGATGTGTCGCAGACTAGAGATGGCAATATGAAGATTTTTTTTTTTAGAGATAGGATACCGTGAGATGTGCTAATGATCATAAACTGGCAGTGGTAATTAATATAACGATAGTGTAGTATCTACCAGAGAACGTGGTAGACATTTATGTATCTATATATGATTTATCGTCTCTCTCTCTCTCTCTCTCTCTCTCTCTCTCTCTCTCTCTCGCTCGCTCGCTCGCTCGCTCTCTCTCTGCTCTCTCTCTCTCTCTCCTCTCTCGTCTCTCTCCTCTCTCTCTCTCTCTCTCTCTCTCTCGCTCGCTTCGCTCTCTCTCTCTCTCTCTCTCTCTCTCTCTCATTTCTATATATATATATATATATATATATATATATATAATATACTATCTATCTATCTATCTTTCTATCATACATCTATCTATCTATCTATCATATATATATATATATATATATATATATATATATATATATATATATATATATATATATATATATATATATATATATATATATATATATGAGCGCTTTATTGTTATTACGGTATTACGCTCGCTACAAACCTTCAGGTTGTGGGTACGAACCCCCTTACTCTCAGAGATCGCTCCATAACCTTATGTCTCGTATGTGACCAATCCCCAGTCTAAACAAAACACTCATTCACTCTATACATACATTTATCTATTTACATGGATTTATCTATATGCATGGATTTAGCTATATACATGGATTTAGCTATATACATGGATTTAGCTATATACATATATTAATTTGTTGCATAATAATAGTGGATATTAGATAGACGTAGAGGTTTTTGAATGTATATGTTTCTATATAATGACTCAGTCTAATAGTTACATGATAATAATCTCCGCAACAGTTTTGATTCCCAGATAAGATAACATTATACTGATATTTTAAACTGGAACGAATTTTTATGTTAAGTTCAAGGAGATTTTATGGTTTGTTCAAGGAGTTTTATGTTATAATCAAGGAGTTTTGTGTTATAATCAAGGAGTTTTGTGTTATAATCAAGGAGTTTTATGTTATAATCAAGGAGTTTTGTGTTATAATCAAGGAGTTTTGTGTTATAATCAAGGAGTTTTGTTATAATCAAGGAGTTTTATGTTATAATCAAGGAGTTTTGTGTTATAATCAAGGAGTTTTGTGTTATAATCAAGGAGTTTTGTGTTATAATCAAGGAGTTTTATGTTATAATCAAGGAGTTTTATGTTATAATCAAGGAGTTTTGTGTTATAATCAAGGAGTTTTGTGTTATAATCAAGGAGTTTTATCTAATAGTCAAGGAGTGTTATGTTATAGTCAAGGCGTTTTATGTTATAGTGAAGCAGTTTTATGTTATAGTCAAGGAGTTTTGTGTTATATTCAGGGAGTTTTTCTGTTATTTACTAACGTATACGTATGTTTAATGCACAGTGCTAATTAGAATATCTCCCTCGCACCTTTTCCAGATACCCACTAGGACATAAAAATAAATAAACATTTGGGAAATGAGAAATAATGTGACTTTTTATGGTGCATGTAAATGAAAATTAAAAGGTATTTTTTATAATTTAATTTTGTCAATATTTCATGAGTAACATATATAAAAGGTAACAATTTCATGAGTAACAACAAATACAACATACAGTCTATATACCTCAAGAAATCAAGGATGGGACGGTTTGCATAGTGACCAACAACTGTCATTGGGCTGTTAATGGTGACCTTGTACTTGCCACGTTGAGGTGGTTTGCTTCGCCAGCCAGAATCTGGGTGATGATGACTTGGTTTCGGGATTGCTCACGACGTAGAACATCAAGTAAGAAGTACCAGATGGTTGGGTGCTGTGCGCCAATCTAGGATCGTGAACAATTGTAACTGTCAAGGTAAAAATTGCTTCAGTTAGTCATCTTTCAAATAAAAACATCAAATAACAAGAACAAATTAAAATTCGATGATACCTTTGATTTCATTTTAATATCCTATATCTGATAAAAATATTTTCAAGGTGGGTAAATGAGATGCGGTAATTGGCACGTGGAATGCTTTTCTCCTGGGGAAATTGTCTGAGGTTTATATTTTCGGGCGTGTATGTTCTAGAAACGCGAGCGCGCGCGCGCACACACACACACACACACACACACATGCACACCAATCCACAAGCAGAGTTGAGTTTTAAAATTGATTGGCAATCTTTAATTACCTTCTTTACTATTTTTATATACGACATGATGGCGTTCGATAAGCTAATTTTCCTGCTAATGATTGATTTTACAATAAATGCCACCTAAAGTCAATTGTTGGCGCGCACAATAAAAATAACCACATGTAAGTCGTCATCCATCTTGTCTTTTGTCAACGAGAATGTATTATAGATCGATGACGTTATTGTTCATCTATGACGTCAGTACTATATCCAGCCGTGATGGATGAATGTAGCTTGAAATTAAATACTTCTAATGGCCATATATTTACACAGCAGCAATAGCAATGATGCCAAGATGCATTTATATCTATTCACCCATCCATTAATCCTTTTCACACAGCCTCCATTATAAGTTCAACGGAAGGGCGTTGAATTAAAATTATTTGCTAAAATAAAAAGGTACCCGTATCTTCTACAAAACCAAGTTATATTACTTATTATTATTATTATTATTATTATTATTATTATTATTATTATTTACTCAAGATTATGGTTGTCTTTGGTTCTGAATGTCCCTGGTTCTGAATGTCTCTGGTTCTGATTGTCCCTGGTTCTGATTGTCCCTGGTTCTGATTGTTCCTGGTTCTGATTGTCCCTGATTTTGATTGTTCCTGGTTCTGATTGTCCCTAGTTCACTTACTGGTCAACACTTGTCCTTTTCTTAAAGCTAATTATCAGCATAACATATTCAAACTAACTAACAGTTCATTAACGATGATTTGACTCAGTAACAATAGATCATACAATAATACATGTCCCTAATATAATTTAAGATAATCGACATTTTAAAATAAAAACTTCGAACTTTCCATTCATATAATATATTGTATGCATTATATACATGTATAAAACATAAGGTATTACCTTGGCCAACTGTCGACACAACCCAAATGACGAATTATCCTCGGGTCATTATTGTGTATTTTAAAATATTGCAGGGATGCCATTGTTCACACCGACTGATGTTCAGCTACAGTTTAACTCTGACTGACAAGAAACAATCGTTCATTCTGAACATTTTATTGTGATGGTTGCACATAAGGAAATCAAGTCCTCACACCATCTGCTGAGTGATTTGTTTTCGAAGTAATTTTAGTCTCCAATAAAAAGCCTTCCACCTTCACCGTTCTGCAGTATTCTTAATTGAAGACGTGCCAAGTGACTGATCTCAGCTTTCATTCATCTAGTTGATAATTGCTTTTTTTGCGAATACTGGCATCTTTACAGGTATTTTTATATTCGTCATAAATCGTGTTTCGCCCCCCCCCCCCCGTTAATCACGACATTAAATCGAATACCTTAGTCGCGGTGATCACGTCGGTGAATAAAAACACAAAATTTACATCAATATATAATTATTCCCATCGAAAAATCTACATTGATCAAAGATTTTATTGTTGAGAAGTTAAACATAAATCTCTGCCAGAAAACATTCGTCAATAACTGTTTAGTGTTAGTGACAATTGGTCAGCTTTCTTCATCGATAACATTAATATTCTACATAATAAACTGAACGCCTACTATAGACACTCGCATGATACATGTCAGACTCATCCTATTATGTACTAAATTGATTGTTTATATATGAATTAATCGGTAATTAAATATATAGCTGGCTTCAAACGCCACTCCTTCGATAGTAAATTAATTATTTCCGGCGTGTTTTCTTTCTCGGATTCCTTCAACATTGTAAATAATAACAAATATGATCATTAATAAAGGATTATGGGAACCAGATTATATATATATATATATATATATATATATATATATATATATATATATATATATTAAGGATCAAGATTCAACATGGACTCATGCAAATATGCATGCACATGCAAGCAAGCACATGCACACACACTGACACACACACCAACACATACACCAACGCC
>JAODUP010000045.1:297500-350000 GCA_025642065.1 Paralvinella palmiformis | reverse complement strand
AGTAGCCGCTCAACGGTTAGTTCAAGGATTGGCTAGAGCCGAGACTAACAACTGACTCATTATACAGTAGCTGGTAGATGACATGTTTGCTAACACATGTCTAAGGAAGTAGTTTGTGTTGCTCTATGCTTGTTGCCAAGCATTCTTCAGTTTCGGTTAACCCAGGAACACATCATCAAAAAGAAAGGTCAATGAATCATCAACGGCAGATATTCATCCGACAAGGACATCTATCTCTTTATGAAGCAACTTGTTGATGTCTGTAGCTGAATTGATGTCACTGTGTATGTTGGAAACGAACAGTGACCTCGAATTGGAGCTTAGGGACAATGGCCCCAAATATCAAGTCACCAATTTGAAGCCTGGCTACCGTGTTGACATTCGGATGAATAATGGGCGATAATAAGCGATACATATTAAGGAGATATAATTGGAAAGTTCCCGTTTCTCCTTGCAAAGGTTTATTCATAGCAGAAAAAAAGGGATTTTTGAACATTTTCGGTTGCTAAGAATAGCGTTAACCGCTTTAAATGAAACATCACCAAATGACATAAGACATGACTTAATATTAACCAGTGAATGGCAAGTGTCTAGGTGACTGCGGTAATCGTATTTTAAAGCCTTATAATCAAGTAATGTATTTAAGTTTTCTAAACTGAAAGACAATGGTTAGGTGATATGAAGACGAAGTGACTGCACAAGTCTCAAACAAAATAAAAGAAAACGAGTGCTAAATATTGGTAACTTTCTTCGTGACGCTAACCATAAAAAACAACACATTCTGGGAGATTTCTTTCAGCCATTTGTGTAGAATGTTTTGTGAAACAATGGAAGAAATATTCACCTTGATAAGCAAGTCGATATTTAGATAGCACTACTTCCTTAAAACAACCGTATGTATCGTGATCTGTGTATATTACTAAATAACTGCTCTCAGATTTGAATGTAATAACGTGGTTGATATTTAGGTATTTGATGTTCTAATTAGAGACGAATTTTCCGTTTTAATCTCAATTTCATTACCTCGTATTATGGATTGTAAAATATGATGTCTTGTTTCCGACGAAAATACCACAAAAGATTACAATATTCAGATCGTGTGGCTATTTGTTATAACTCAAAATAAAATACGTGTTAATGTTGACTACTAGAGAGGAAAATTATTATTTTCTTATTTTCTGTGGGTTTTATCTCTTTATGGAATTATCAATAAAAGTTACTAGAAACATAAAAGGATGTTTTCACCTTTGGGTTTTTGAATTTTCTATGGCATGTTTTCTTTGAGTCAACTCAAGCCAATTATGGAATAATCCTTCAGTTGATGGATTTATAATTAATAATTAAGTCGATCTGATGCTGAGAGAATAAAGAAATAGATGCAAACATTTTATTATCACATTAACATATAATATTCCTGCTAATAACGTGTTACACTTCGCAATTGAAATATACCGACTCGAGTGAAGATCAATTTTATCTTGTACTTCGATCAGCCAACTAAAACGTTCAAGATCAATCCCGTCAAATATCACGTCTTCGACCTTTTTAAAGTCAGGTTATTTCGTGTCTCGGTTTACTCCGCGATAGGCTAATCAGCGGATTTATCGCCGTTTGGCCGACTCCCGACAAATAAATATCCGACGCTTTGTGGGATCATTGGAAGCCGGAGGAATCCCCGCTGAGTGATCAGCAGGAAATGCCAAGCGGTCGCCTTACGATGTGTACACAAACGGGATGGGATTACGCAATTCCGTTGCCACGGTTACTAATATCCACGATGCGCTTCACGGTTTAGCAACAATAATTCACGAAGTACCATCTTCATGTTTTAACGTGTCTTCGGCTAATAACAGAAATCTGGGATTTTTGTTCCTGTATCCTGATCCAGGCTATGTCAACATTTTGTCCCCGAAAGGATATAAAGAATGTTGTTTTATGCGAAGTTGTCTAAAAAATGCCATTATGGTTTACGATGATTTTACCACAATTCATTCTATTCAAATAATCTTCTCACGACCCATTCTGGTGTTAACATTTATGATAAATTAATTTAGTTGAAAAGAAACGCAGCATCTATAAAAACAACAACATTCATTTCATTTATTTATCACTTACCCAACAATCCACTCAAACAACAACAACAATAACAACAACAACAACAACAACATACAGAGTCGTGTAAGTGACATTAATTAATATATCATACGTCTAATGTAAACTGGCATAACAGAGTAACTTCAATCTATAATTAATATATCTATTACAAATTTAAAAAAAGGGATATACTTGGCTTTGTCTCTTTAACACACATAAATACATAACATGCAAGTAGCCGTGAAAAATATGAATATGTTAAGTTTGTATTCAATAGATAATTTGATTAATAGTATTAATAACTAATTATGCTCTATTTGTTTGATATGTGTTTACAATAATGTATTTTTTTTTCTTTAGTTCAATTTTTTCTTGGCGAGATGTCAAAGATAGTCTCATCTTTTAATACAGCCAATATTACCTTAGTTTATAAGGCACATATTATGTATTTCATTTATATTTCTCGAGCCGTTTATGTCTCACTACCCGTATCGATATTTCAAAAACAATTAATTTGAGCCGGTGCGGTTCACGCCATCTAAACATCAGCACGTCGTTTCTATCTGTGTAATCGGTGAAATTAGTGTAGACTGCCAAAAATAACTTTAAGGTCGAGTCACATCCGAATCTTTGATAGAAAACCTATTCCGGATTGCGAACTGTGGCATAGAATCAAGCTGATTTAACCTACACGTGTACCATCGTCTTCTAGTCTTGTGAGAAGCTGATAATTAAACACTCGTTGCCTTCACAATTGATTTCAATTCTGCTTCTAACATCCTAGACCATTGGCAGGCTGGTGCTGAGTAGAACATAACGTTTACTAGATTTATACGTTCCTGAGACATTTGACTATATAACAATGTACATCACATGTTAAAGTTCATGAAATGACCTTTAAATCCTTTATTTGTGAAAAATGACTTTATAGAAGAAGTGGTGACGGAAACACGTTAGTGTATGTCAAGTTAGGAAAGGGTAAGTGAGACACAGATGACAGGGTAAGATAGGAGGGATGAAGGGATAGACAGATATATAGATAGATAGATAGATAGATAGACACCCCCCCCCCACACATATATATATACATCAATAGATAGATAGATATATAGATATAAAAATAGATAGATATATAGATATATATAGATAGATAGATAGATAGACAGACAGACATATAGATAGATAGAAGGATATATATATATATATATATATATATATATATATATATATATATATATATATATATATATATATATATATAGATAGATAGATAGAAAATAGACATATAGATAGATAGAAGGATATATATATATATATATATATATATATATATATATATATATATAATCTTCAATAAGTTTATTTCCAAACGCCAGTCAGTGACTGAATCAGCATCAACCCCCCCCCACACACACACACACAACTAATGGTTCATTCAGTGGGGAAATTTGAAATGACATGCATTATTCACTAGATTTCAGCCGACTTTTTAATACACAAAATACAGGTTAATTGACGAAACTGTTAAACGGTTTTATATTCATATAAAGGCAAATATAATGAACACACACACACACACACACACACACACACACACACACACACACACACACACACATATATATATATATATATATATATATATATATATATATATATATATATATATATACATACATAGAGAGCCTGTTTTAATTCCGTTTCCAATGTAAAGCCCATTAGAGCTGAATAAGGTGCTATATACAAGACGTCTAAATTATAGCCACTAATTCAGGATTCTCAACAAACAAACAAAAAATAGGTTCATCTCCTAACTAGACTTTGATAAATTGTCTAGAGAGGTCAAAGATTACATAAACTGAACAGAAGTTGACCCATTTCCTGGCATTAGTCGTCTGTTGATGGTACTATACGCGTGGGTGAGGAAGGGGAGAGATATAGAATATGGCTAATCAATTGTAAACAAACGAAACATTGAGATATAATTGATCTCAGAGATCAAGAACCAATCTGTATTTCGTGTCTTAACAGTTGAGTAATCCAGAGACCTTTTGATATCAGAATATTTGTTATACGGGGATGTGTTGCTTAATCTATGAGGACTTTATAGTAAAAGTTAGCTCCAATTGATGATGAACCGTCACCACTTCGGCTGAAACATCCTGTATATCATCAGATGTGGTACATAAATCTAAGGAGAATAACCTCTTCTTATATTGTCTCTGAACTATAACCGGTCTGTATCTAATGCTATATATTTGTAGATTTAATGAGTTATGACACTTCACTATGACTGCTAGAGATACGAGGACAGCCACGAAGATAGTCACTAGGATGGTGTCAAAACAAGGTGATGACAATAATATTTATGACAGTTACCTGTCTGATGTCATCAACAAATGGCAGTTATTTCACTAAAAGAACATCACTTTAAATAAATGGCCGCCATTTCCATATCACGTTATTTTCTACAAGATTTTCTTTATTTTCATCCGTGGCGCCTCCGTGGTCTAGCGGTAGCGTGTTGGACCACATATCACTACCACCCGTGTTCGAATCCCGGCATGGGCATATCTGAAGGGTGTTTCGTCTTTCACTTCGTCTCACTACCTTTGGAACATCAATCATCATCATCTTTATTTTCATCCCATTAAAGATTGGAAAAATGTTCGTACCATGATTAAATCGGTTTTTAATATAAATATTTGTGTTGTTTTCAGAATGCATAATGTATGATTCATTAATATATGCTTGTTTAATATTAAATTAATTACACTTTTTAAACTGAGTTAGATGTTAATTCTGTTTATCCGATATAAGTGATCATATAGAGGTTGTGATAATCAGTCAGTCAGTCAGTCAGTCAGATAGTCAGATAGTCAGTTAGTCAGTCAGATAGTCAATCAATCAGTCAGATAGTCAGCCAGTCAGTCTGTTATTTAGTTAATCAGTCAATGAATTAGTGAGTGAATAAGTGAGTGAGTGAGTGAGTGAGTGAGTGAGTGAGTGAGCGAGTGAGTGAGTGAGTGAGCGAGCGAGCGAGCGAGTGAGTGAGTGAGTGAGTGAGTGAGTGAGTGAGTGAGTGAGTGAGTGAGTGAGTGAGTGAGTGAGTGAGTGAAGTTTAACCACATATCTGCACCAAAATGTAATTTAGTTTTACATAATTTTCGTTATGTCTAAGGACATACAAGAAACTTATTATAAGACATGAGAAGTGGCAAATCAAATTGATAACTAAATAGTACATATCTTTTAATAATACCTGAGTTTATAATGAGTTTATTATTTAAACCGTAGATAATAGTTTATTTTAGTTTAGCTCTTAACAAAAGTGAAGCCCGAAAAAAACACCTAATCCAAAAGGCGTTACACCGAAAGGCACGTTCGCCTGATACAAGTCGTCCCAAACAGATTCGTCTACAATACGCCACCCTGTGCCACATCTAAATGCTATCTTCCGTCGATCGTGTGATCTCTGTGTGTACTCTTTGCCAGTTGTGAAGATTACGTCTCAGATAAAATCTCAGACATTGGTGTCACTCTACTACATCCTAGTCACAGATAAAATGGCTTTGATCATTTCTCAACGATCTCTTATCAATAAAACATCGTCCTTGCCAGTATTAGTGTCTGTCACTAAAAAGGAAGAAGTCGGCGATAAACACAGTTGGACATGTTTAATAATGACGATGTTATATAATTCTTTGTTATATCCAACGGATAATTTTTAAAGTCTTCTTTGTGTAAAATCGCATCCATCCCTTTCGTTCTCGGGTGTTTTACAATAAACTAATGTGTTTCCTTAATTAAGGAATTGCTTATTCCCGAAGTACTATTATATTTATTTATTTGCTTAACAGTAGTAAAGAATTGAGGTTTTTTATTTCGTCTCGAAGGCATAGAGATTTGGTAAAGCATTATATATATATATATATATATATATATATATATATATATATGTGTGTGTGTGTGTGTGCGTATGTGTGTGTGTGTGTGTATGTGTGTGTGTGTGTCACTGCTTAGGTCCCGAGTTCCAGCTGGTTATATTCTTTTCGTGTAATGGACAGGCTATTTTTCACCCGGTGAAAAAATCTATTGTGTGTAGATCTCTTCATTCCTAATACCTTAGCTGGTCTTAATGCGCACATATAGCTCTATCACGACTCGCTTAGAGGGTGCACCTGGGTCTGAACTCACAGCACTCATACATTAACTCTCATCAACTACTCTATTACAGTCTACTATGGCAACCACTTTATTCACACGACGTTTCATCATCTCTGCCTTACTGCGGCACCACTAAATGCATGGTTTTCCATCTTTGTTTTCTGGAGACTTGTTAATTTCGAGAAGGTTTAATGAAACATATCGTATCAGATTCTGTTCAAACAGCTTCAAACAGGCAAATATTGTTAATTAAATTATGTCAGGTAGCTCTTTACAAATGAAAATCAAGTACACAGTATAAGATTTGTAATAATGTTATTAGCAGTTTTTATGAATATGATTATCACCTAAATGATTATGATGTTTAATCTATCTATCTATCTATCTATCTATCTATCTATCTATCTATCTATCTATCTATCTATCTATCTATCTATCTATCTATCTATCTATCTATCTATCTATCTATCTATCCGTCCATACACTTGGCTATTTCAACCAGATGTTGACGTGTAAAGTTCTGTATAATCTCTGCTACAGCTGATGTAAACATTTGTGTGAGTCATTTTAAAACCAGAATTAGATGAATAAAAGTATCGGTATGCAAACGAAGTCTCAGTTTCTGAACAAATGAGGAGTACTTTTCTTCTCTCTTAACAAAAGGGATCTCTTACTTACTATATCAGAGGACGCCCAGGATAATCCCGACCCAGTATTTATCAGTATACAAATTGCTATTCTTTTATGGCTAAGTTGAAACAATATCAATATACTAAGAAAAGAGGCAGTTTGCCAAAAGGTTGTGTACATAATGTCTGCTCTTTCGAATATTTAAAAATATGTGCCTATTTCGTAGATACCTCAGTAAAACTGTGCCACCTACTGAATAATAGTGATTACTTCTAATGGTACACAGTCACGTGGTGGTGACGTCACGATTTGTAGCCCGTTGTTGGTTATCTATCGGTCGCTCCGATAAAACACCTTAAATGGAAATAAACCCTAACTTTATGAGATAATGAACAGAGTAGTATTTCCCTTCAGAGAGAGAGGTTCAATCTGTACTAAATTCTCATGTTATTAACACGTTGTTTCGCCATATTTCATTTCCAGAACATTCAATAGCCGTAAAGCGAAGATTACCGTCAAGAAATGGCATTATCTTAGAATTATGCCCCCTCTTTCTCTCTCTCTCTCTCTCTCTCTCTCTCTCTATATATATATATATATATATATATATATATATATATATATATATACGTTTGTTGTATAAATGACACTGGCATGAGACACGGGCACGACATCGTATGTGACAGGCAGTGACTGCTGAACGTGGCTATTGTCACTGATTGTTGATTAGAAGTAAAGATTTCCAGACTAGTGGCTCCATCTATCGTCTACTATGTAGGTTACATCGGTGGCCTTAGCTCAGCACGTGATAAACCCTTCCTCTGTCATTGCGTTATCAGTTGCTCTCCAACTCAGACTATGAGCCGTAAATAGAACTTCTCTGACATATCACATACTACAGGAGACAGACATGACTACAACAGAACAAACAGTCTTATTCGAGTGTCAGTTGTCAAGTATTCATATTCGAATGTTTTGCGGTTTTGCGCCCAGGTATGTGTATTTGTAGATGTAGTCATCCCCGAAGGCGGTGTGGAAAAGTATCTGAGATTTTCATGCAATACCGAAGACGTTAAAAGCCTGAAATACTGGAATATACACCAAATAACACTTTCCATTGTTGCTGGCATTGTCCCAATGTTATCTTGGTGTTTCAGCAATCTCTGCACGAGTAAAACGATATTTCAACATCCGGATTACATATTTTGCACAGATTGATAAACATTACACTGAATTGATCCTTAGACTTCTGAATCTTAAGGAGAATTGTAGTCATATTATTTACGAAATTATTCATGAATACTCCTTAAATTCGTATTCGAATACATTCCTATTCCTGTTTTAATTATCCGATATATATATATATATATATATATATATATATATATACTTTATGAAATAATATCGACACCATATTAATATAAATCACCAAAACTCTTTACTGATAATATGTACTTAAAACCGAGTCAGTTTTTTTTTATATCAGATACACTTTACCAAGGAGGCAAAAGACAATAGGCTTCTAATTAATGCAGTGCATCTTTGTCTTTTAGATGACTGATTATCATTATGATTTTTGCCTCACCCTGAGACGGTTGCTTTTTCTGAACAATTGTTTTTCTTAAAATGTTAATGGTGAACGAGTGAGTGGTTAGGTGAGTGCATGGTTAGTGGAGTGAGTGATTAGGGGAATGAGCGTATGAGTAAATAAGTGAGTTAGCGATTTACTTCCATACTCCAACCGGGAAGCACTTTAACAGTATTAAACCATTTTAAGAGTTGTCAATGTGACGTTATCTGTTGCGTTTCATTACTATGTCAACGTTAAAGATCTTGGTGGATCATGTCTTCCTCGTGTTCCTCAATATACTGATATAAGCATAGAGAACTCTAGCTAAAGATAGTGAAAAATACAGTAACTATAATCTGTAAATATTTAATTGTTAAAAGAAGACTACGTCTCTTAGAGATAACATTCTCTACAATCTATTCACCTGAGACCGAGGCAATTATACCGAGATTCCGTAGGTCAAGGAATGTTAATTGTTTCTGTCGACTTCGTGTATTTGAGAAGTAATTTGATAAAGTTGAGCTAAGTAGAAGGCAAACTCTTACAGAATGTTGTTTACTAGCAGATGTCGTACCCTAGAACAGGTTCTACCTAACGAAAAAATGACGATGTGTGCGTCAATGAAGCGAAGCTCAAAAGATAGACAGGTAAACGATCATCCGACTACAGAAGTGTCAATCTCGAGTGACACTAACAAAAAACAAACCTATTTTTCTACAGTATATTTCCTTAAGGTATGAACGCGTCCAGTATCCGGTTAGTGCATCTAACCACATTCTTCTACTAACTACTCGAGATTTAGTGCATAACCGTGATAGTTAAAAGAACATCTAACTGACAAAAATCGGCTTCAGGATCAATAGATATTGTCATTAGAGAGGGAGCTGAGCTTAATAATGAGAATAATTCCAAAAGCCACAAACTCAGAATAGGATCTTTCAAGAAGATAGTCACATCTGATTGTCGTGCTAAGATATGTTCTCTGATTTTACAGATTAATTATACACACGTGGAAACATATTACTAATGAAATAGTCTGTAAATAATAAATAAATAAAGTCATAATTGATATAAATCATTCCGATATAGTATATATATGATCATTTATAAACAACTTCAGAGTCATGTTTATGATAGTCTTGTAGTAAATATAAGTTGAAGGTTAACTCCATCAAACCATAAACCAGGTAATCCGTGACTGAAACAATACCGTTAATTAATATATATCGATCGTATATGACCAATTAAATGAACGGATTTAGACAGGATACAACAGAGACCTTTTTATCGTAAATGATATTATTATAATATGGATGCTGTGACACCTGATAATTGTGATGTTTGTAACTTATATTAGGGATTATGGAATCTCATTCCTAGATTTGGTTAACAAATTACGAATGCATCGAATGGCATCTACAGTATAAAAGGCAACATTATGGATCTAATCCTACAGTGACCAGTCAATGATGACGATTCTCATATATCCGACATATCACACCAACAGAGTGGCAGCCATGTTAATCGTCGTCATGGAAACAGTTTTATACAATATTCTACGGTAACAAGTAGGCGACATACCTACATATATAACATAATGTTTGAAAAGTCGTTATACGTACTACAATAAAGGAGTATACACACTCTATATTTGGGCTCAGTGATTAGAGCTCTGTACTGCAATCCTCCAGATTATGGGTTCCAATCCGGCTACTACCTGCATTTGTCCCTGGGAAGTCGCACTTCGGTTATATACTCTATGTATGACAAGCTTTGAGGCTAAACAAATTACTCATCGATTCTTACTCACGTAGTCTATATATTATGTGAATCAAACGAGTTACCTTTATGTTAAAATAAAACCCCGTCAAGGATGACTAAGTGCCAGCAATTTACCTTTTAATATACCACCTAAGTGCCGCCAGTAAGCTGATTATGGTCATTATCGCTTCTAGAAATTAGCTGATAATGGAGTCTATATGTTCTGTCAGCTTAACTCAATACAAATTACTTGATGTAGTTCAGCTTCAGCTATTGAATGTAAGAATCAAATTGAGCCACGGTAAGCCAACGAGCATTGAATCAACTACTAAACCCGCCTGCTAATTGAAGTAACATGTTTGTCGTCTTACTTCCTTTCAAACAATGAGGTTTTAGATGCTAATACATAATCCTCTCTTAACAAAATATGTGCGGTTTTTCTGTTGTCAGTAGTAAGCGTGTTTTTGAATTAGAAACGTTTACCAGAATTTGCAATTCTTTTAACGCGCCATTAATGCATTATACACTATCACATGTTTTATTCCGTAGGAAAACAGGATATTTTATTTCGTGATACACATTAATCCAATAAACGTTTGTGATTAAAATAAATAATAATAATAATAAATAATAATAATAATTTTAATAAAGCTTCCTTAATAGTAAGAGCCACTCAAAGGTTATATATATACAATATTTGCGCAATAACAATTTATCATAACTATTGTACACAATAGCTAGTTGCCAGCTGTGGAAATATTTATACGATTTATCTTCAGACACATTTAGTGTTACCCACCCTGTACCAAGTCGTTCACAACAATATAATTAATTGTTGTCATTCAAATGGAGAGAGGGGGGCAATCTTCTCGGGTGATATCTCCACAGTATCATGTTTAGTTTAGCATTATTGGAACATTTTTCAAAAATAATACTTTCTTCGTCGTAAATATCCATTTCTAACAGTCTAGCTTAAAACTTATAATTATCATAATCATAACAACGATGAACACATAAATGAAATACAATTGTTGCCCAGTGGGATATAAACATATTTTCATTCTAGGGTTTAAACAATGCTAAAGAAATCATATCTGATACCGTAACTAACTGAGTATAATAACGGTCACTGGTGGGTCGATGTAGTAAAATATTATAAATAATTTCCATAATTATTAATATTTTGTGTCCAACAATAAATATGGTGAAATATTATATTACGGATTCAATTATTCGCGGTAAGTTGGTACTACTGGCTCTTGTCGACCTAGATGATCCAGTTGATCATAAAATGATTTTCATCCAGTTACAAGAGATATTTGGCTTATCATTGACTGTTTTCAGTTCCATTTAAAAATCACTTCCAGAAAATGTATATATATATATATATATATATATATATATATATATATATATATATATATATATATATATAATAAATTTGTTGACACAATTAATCGTTTCTATTTGACTCCATCACATCATGTCAAATCACCAAAATAAAACAAAATATTGATTATTTCAATTACGAATGAACTTGTAACAATGGTATGTGGTGTCTACTACCATCTTAAGAACATACACTGTCTAAAAGCATTCTTGAAACAAGAATAACTTGTTACTGTACTCCATGCAAGTCTAACACAGACTACTGTACTATCCTGGTGTGTGGCATATGTGGTTATATCATTATATAAGTACCAATGACTTGGCACCGGAATGTCTTTCTAAACACATATCCATTATAAATCCCGAACTAATTGAAATATATATCGATCGTATATGACCAATTAAATGAACGGATTTAGACAGGATACAACAGAGACCCTTTTATCGTAAATGATATTATTATAATATGGATGCTGTGACACCTGATAATTGTGATGTTTGTAACTTATATTAGGGATTATGTAATCTCATTCCTAGATTTGGTTAACAAATTACGAATGCATCGAATGGCATCTACAATATAAAAGGCAACATTATGGATCTAATCCTACAGTGACCAGTCAATGATGACGATTCTCATATATCCGACATATCACACCAACAGAGTGGCAGCCATGTTAATCGTCGTCATGGAAACAGTTTTATACAATATTCTACGGTAACAAGTAGGCGACATACCTACATATATAACAGAATGTTTGAAAAGTCGTTATACGTACTACAATAAAGGAATATACACACTCTATATTTGGGCTCAGTGATTAGAGCTCTGTACTGCAATCCTCCAGATTATGGGTTCCAATCCGGCTACTACCTGCGTTTGTCCCCTGGGAAGTCGCACTTCGGTTATATACTCTATGTATGACAAGCTTTGAGGCTAAACAAATTACTCATCGATTCCTACTCACGTAGTCTATATATTATGTGAATCAAACGAGTTACCTTTATGTTAAAATAAAACCCCGTCAAGGATGACTAAGTGCCAGCAATTTACCTTTTAATATACCACCTAAGTGCCGCCAGTAAGCTGATTATGGTCATTATCGCTTCTAGAAATTAGCTGATAATGGAGTCTATATGTTCTGTCAGCTTAACTCAATACAAATTACTTGATGTAGTTCAGCTTCAGCTATTGAATGTAGGAATCAAATTGAGCCACGGTAAGCCAACGAGCATTGAATCAACTACTAAACCCGCCTGCTAATTGAAGTAACATGTTTGTCGTCTTACTTCCTTTCAAACAATGAGGTTTTAGATGCTAATACATAATCTTCTCTTAACAAAATATGTGCGGTTTTTCTGTTGTCAGTAATAAGCGTGTTTTTGAATTAGAAACGTTTACCAGAATTTGCAATTCTTTTAACGCGCCATTAATGCATTATACACTATCACATGTTTTATTCCGTACGAAAGCAGGATATTTTATTTCGTGATACACATTAATCCAATAAACGTTTGTGATTAAAATAAATAATAATAATAATAATAATAATAATTTTAATAAAGCTTCCTTAATAGTAAGAGCCACTCAAAGGTTATATATATATATATACAATATTTGCGCAATAACAATTTATCATAACTATTGTACACAATAGCTAGTTGCCAGCTGTGGAAATATTTATACGATTTATCTTCAGACACATTTAGTGTTACCCACCCTGTACCAAGTCGTTCACAACAATATAATTAATTGTTGTCATTCAAATGGAGAGAGAGGGGGGCAATCTTCTCGGGTGATATCTCCACAGTATCATGTTTAGTTTAGCATTATTGGAACATTTTTCAAAAATAATACTTTCTTCGTCGTAAATATCCATTTCTAACAGTCTAGCGATACTCTAAAACTTATAATTATCATAATCATAACAACGATGAACACATAAATGAAATACAATTGTTGCCCAGTGGGATATAAACATATTTTCATTCTAGGGTTTAAACAATGCTAAAGAAATCATATCTGATACCGTAACTAACTGAGTATAATACGGTCACTGGTGGGTCGATGTTGTAAAATATTATAAATAATTTCCATAATTATTAATATTTTGTGTCCAGAAACAAATATGGTGAAATATTATATTACAGATTCAATTATTCGCGGTAAGTTGGTACTACTGGCTCTTGTCGACCTAGATGATCCAGTTGATCATAAAATGATTTTCATCCAGTTACAAGAGATATTTGGCTTATCATTGACTGTTTTCAGTTCCATTTAAAAATCACTTCCAGAAAATGTATATATATATATATATATATATATATATATATAGTAAATTTGTTGACACAATTAATCGTTTCTATTTGACTCCATCACATCATGTCAAATCACCAAAATAAAACAAAATATTGATTATTTTAATACGAATGAACTTCTAACAATGGTATGTGTGTCTACTACCATCTTAAGAACATACACTGTCCAAAAGCATTCTTGAAACAAGAATAACTTGTTACTGTAGTCCATGCAAGTCTAACACAGACTACTGTACTATCCTGGTGTGTGGCATATGTGGTTATATCATTATATAAGTACCAATAACTTGGCACCTGAATGTCTTTCTAAACACATATCCATTATAAATCCCGAACTAATTGATCATCCAGCCATCTAAGAATGAATATATCAGTATCTAGGCTAAGATACCGTAGAAGCATCCACTTTGTGGAACAGTTTGCCGACGGAGATTAGCAGTGGATTATATCTTTAAAAGTTTAGACTTGTTCTAAAAGCTCCTCATTTCAAAGTATCTTTCATCCATAAATAATGTGGATCATTTTGATTGTGGATCGTTCTAGTTGGGTTTTAGATATATCAGGTCTGGAATATTATATTAAACAACATCTATATTATTATTATTATTATATGTGAGTATTAGCATGTTTATTCGGGTGCTTACATCATTTGTATGGTGAGTACACCTGTTGGTATTTCTTTATATATTAATCTTTTATCATATATTACGATCCCTTTTGTCACTTGAACATGGTCAGTCGCAAACAAATGTGATGCAGTTTTCAGCTAAAGGATGTCGTCTCACTAAAAATACAATATTTTAAGCAAATAGACGCCATTTTGCGTCACATCATCATGTTCAGGCTACCCACTACTCTCAATCGAAGTGGCGCCACTTGGTGGAATAAAACATTGACCTCATATTACATAATTAATTCCCTTCTAATAATCTTGTCACGAGTACAAACCTTCATTGCTCAGAATGTGAATTAGTCAAGAAGAAGCCATATTATATAAACATTGATTGCAGGTTACAATAATATTAGATACTCACTCATTGGTCAGTCATCTAATATAATTAGTGTTTGATTTACTAGGTTTATGCTTGCCGTTCTCTCTCTCTCTCACTCTATATATTAATATTTGGTGTTTTACGGCCATTTTGTGCACAAGATAGGCGAAATGGGCTGAGCGACCTCCAAAGGTAATGAAGCTAAGTCAAAGATGAAACACCCTCCAGGTATGACCACGCCGAGATTCGAACACGGGTGGTAGTGATCTGTGATCCAACGCGCTACGTTAACCACGCCCCATATATATATATATATATATATATATATATATATATATATATATATATATATATATATATATATATATATATATATATATGCACGCACCACAAACACACACGCGCACATACACATACACATACAAACACACAGACGGACAGACACATACACACATACACACACACACACACATATATACGCATGCACATACAGACACAAACGCACACATATTTTAGTTAATGTTACTTTTATTTATCTAGACGTACTTTTAAGAACATCTTCAACAATGACAACATCTAATGAAGACAATCTTGTATCATTTGTTCTAAGATAAATCACTTCCTGTCTCCATTAGGTCGGTAAAAACAATTAACAACGTTTGACCTTGAAAATCTCTAACATTATTCCAGTCTCTGATGAGCCGTTTGAGGAGAATTCTTTCTGTAAATCCTAATCTTAGTCTAGTAATTAAATATTTGGAGTGTACCATATGTTTTGTTTCTTTTTGTTGGGGGTGGGGGAGGGGGGGGGGTGTTAAACATGGCTTGTATTATATATAGAGTTATGAACCACATGGCCTATAAAGTAACATGATGGAACCTTTTTTAAATGTTCATGAATACTAGAGATAAGTGATGAATACGTTTTACAGATAGCTTTATCTGTTTATGATATCAGAGGATATTTCCTGACGGAATAATTCGATATAGTTTAAATATTCTTATAAAATGCTTATTTAGAAATTTCTCAAAACATATAGCACGTAGATCCTTATTTGTATTCAAAGATTCTGTTAAAATTTAAGACAAAATGTTAACTTAATTTTTGTATTATTATTCTTCTTTTCATATTCATAAGAATATACTATTACAAAAAAATACAAACACAATTGAACAAACAAACCGATATTAAATATATAACATTATGTATTTAGAGCTAATATGTGCATGTGCAGTAATTATTCGGTGCAGAGTGTTTTTAAACTCCAGTGTAATTCTCAGTCATTAAATATTCAGATATTTTGGAAATATTGATTAATATGTATCATGTGTAAAACATCACGTATCATACTGCCAGTGATAGCCAAACTGTCATCAATGTATAAAGATACAGGGTATGTATGTTTGTTGATAGTACACAAGTATTCACCACATTGGTGATATAATTGATATTGTATTGCATACAGAAGAATCACCGCCATTAACAACTAATCAATAACAAAGAGATGTTCTTACATTGGTAGGTTTTGATAAGCCATTAACAAAAGACATAACCTACTTATATAATTGTATGTTTGGTGGTATATCATCACAAATATGGGTTGTAGTTGGCAGGTTGAGTAACCTCCGACTAGCCTTTCGCCAGGTAACATTGAAGGTGTCGATAATTTTATTATCATAATCTCAAAACTGGGAACCATACAGTGGCATGCAGTATGTTTTAAATATTTGATATAGACTATCAAAGTCAATGTGACCGAAATGAGATTTAATCGTATTTAATTTACACTCAATCAGTGAATATCAGTGTATGTGAATTACATTCTTCCATGCATACAGTACATTTATGCAACACTCCTTTGAATGGCCAATATATGGGGCTTTATTAATATAACACAATATTACATAATCCCTATTTAATTTTAAAGATAATCATTATCATGTTTACGTGATAATTACCCCAAGGCCAAAGTAGATTTAGTTAAAAGGGAGTCTCCCAGGATTTTTATAGATTCACCTGGGAGCCCCTGGGTGAGAGCCCGTGATGCGCCACCTCTCCTGAAACTGTGCCCTGTATAACTATTACCATCTGCTTCTAATATGAGCAATACAATCCTTTTAATACAGTGGAACTCGTTTGCCTGATTTGTCTTGAGTCATAAAAGCTGGACCTTCAGGATCTACTTTTGTAGTGCACTGAAAAGATTTTATGATCGCCTGAATTGGACATAATGGATGATCCTTTAGTCTAGGAAGTGGACACTCCAAGATCCGATATTTATATTGGATGATCTTTGTTCATCTTATCTTCATGACGAGACCCATCACCAGACCATCAAGATGAATAAGAAAGTCACACCTGCGAAGGTGTTTGGTTGGATCAAAGGATCTTAATGATTGAGGAAAATATTAGACTTCCTCAGCATAGAAAAGAATAGAGAAAGACATGCCGCCCATAATACTTTATGGTGAGCTGCATCTAGATTTAACTGTCCCTTGATCATCAGTAATAACTGGGGTGTGATGAGAAGCTTTTGTTTGACTGATATTCCTTTTGTTTTAGCAATATCCTTCACTACCGTAGATAATACCCAGTTATTATTTAGTGGGTTTGGCAAGCCGACTTCTAAGTGGAGTATCCTTATTATATTCAAATACTGTTTGATAGAATTATAAGAAAGTCTATCAGCTAGATATGCTGCATATCTACACAGTATTACAGCGGATATGGGAATGGGAGAACATCCTAAAAGCTCACAAAACTTAAAGAAAGTCGTCCTGTGGGTATTATATGCCTGATGAGTTGACGAAGCATAACACCGAGTCCGGTATTTAGTTACCTTCCCATCTAGTTCCCATTCCATATCTGATGAGCCCATACCTGTAGGGGACACCAAAGCAAAAAGTAATCAATGGATTAGAGAGATGATGCCCGATTTCCCCGAATCAATCTGATAAGGGTGCTGGGATCTCACGAACAAAAAAAAAACCCCCTAAGAATCGGGGGTATCCCTTGAGAAACAAGACCAACTCTGTAGCCAGCGCATACACGATGTTATGTGTGGCCACAGTGAGTAATATGATTTGAATGACATGTGTTGTGCCCTGTTCCAGAAAAATATATTAAGACTCCGAGGCTCAGCTAAACCGTGTACAATGCCATAAAGTTTGGCTAAATAATTTGGTTGGTGCAACCTAGAAATAGTATCACTTGTGACATTATATACACCTCCGATGTGTACAGCTCTTAGTTCGAAGTTGTATTTGATCGAGAGCCAGAACAATTCTCGAAGAGCTTCCATCAGCACTTTCTCATGACAACTTCCTTTGTTAAGAACTGACATAACTGTAGTAATGTATGTAGGAATGATAACCTTTCTATTGAGCCATAATGGAGACCAACGTTTTGTTGCAAGAATAACAGTCAATGCCTCTTTATAATTTCTGTGTAAATTGGCAGCTTGTGGCCAATCGGTATTCCAATTTACATAACTGTAGTCACCTAAGAAAGAAAGTTGGGCAACCAGTGTTACATGCGTCAGTATATACGCTGGTGACTGGTTTATGATTGGATCATGTTGTGGTGCCATTGAATGTACTCATATATATGATCCACCACTGTATGTCATTGTGGAAGTCGGCTCTGAGCCGGACTTTATGAGAGTTGTGAAAGCTTGTTCATTGTATCAAGGATGTGTCGAAGAAAGGTACGGCCTCCCCGGACGACCTGACATGCCCGGTTAAGCTTTCCTGCAAGCGACTGTAGTTGTCGCCGTGTGGTACGTTTGCGTGTTGCAAATTCCTGCAACAGCTGTTGAAACTCAACAATGCGCGTATGAGTAAGTTTGATGGTCATTGTTACTGAGTCTACCCCAATAGCTAAGAACGTAAGATGTTCAGTTGGTCCTTCAACTTTAGACCAGTTGACATAAAACCCTAAACTACGTACTAACTTAATGAGAGTATTTAGCGCCTCTCTGCAACGTTCTTTGGTATCCTCAATACACAGACAATCATCGAGATAGACTTTGTGAAATCTCCTTTGAGCCAAAGCTAAGTCTGGTGTCTACAAAATATGTTGGGTATGAGTCCCCCTGAATGTCCATTTCAGGCCCGTTGCTTGGATGACTTTTTGTGTATTCTCACAGAACGATATGCACTAGCCAGGTCTAATTTAGCCATAAAACACTGTGGTGTCAGCAATGATACAGCATCATCCAAGGATTTGTAATGAAAGTTTAACTTTTCAGCACATGAATTCATAGATCTACTCAGTGGTAATCACCCATCATGAATCAGCCTGATCTTATCTGAGTGGGACTTGGGTATAGCCCCTAAAGCACTAATTAATATTGGTTTGTTAACAACAGCTTCATAGTAACCTTCAGCAATCTCTGATCATATTTGTTTTTCTACTTTATCCTTCAGTTCTGGATTGGTGGCTGATCTACGATTATGTTGTTCTGCTGCTTGACAGATATAATCTTGTCTAATAATATGAAACCCCCCCTTGATGCCCTGTAACAGATATTCTCGGTCATTATCATGGGGAAGCTCGGCTTTCCAAATTGTATAACAATCAGATAGGTGTGTATGGGCTCTGGCGTAATAATATTTTTGGTGATATGGTTGGACTCTGGTCTGGTATTACTGGCGAATTTATTTTAGTTGATCCCGATTTGGGTGGTTTTTGAAACATCTATTACAAATATGAGCATATTTACAGGACTCACCCCGGGGGCAAGTGTGCGTGTTATATTGTATACACACTTCCCTGCCCGAGTTCTTATCTACTATTTTTTGTCTAGGGTTGGCCCTAGATTTCCTGTTAACGTCATGGTTAAATCTGTTCACGGCTAACATGGGCTTCTCCCTTAGGGCAACTTGGTGGATATGTGGGCCATCCACACCCCACTCAAATTTGAGTGAAGCCTGTAGCTCCCTGTATTGTCTGTCATATTGCAGGACAGTCTCCCACAGAAATCTTTCTCCTAACTGAAATATCTTGACCGTATATGCTAAATATTTCTGTGCATCATCATTAGTAAAGGTCCACTCTGCCATTAGTTTGTACATTATTCTGGCATTAGCTGCTCCTCACTGACAAGGGGATACAGTCTCCAGTTTTGGACGTTTAGGGCCTGATTCAAATATTACCCGACCATCAGCTCCCTGTAAAATAAAGCGTTCCTGTACATTAACTACCCCCGGCACAAAATCGACTGTGTCGTAATATGCGACTTTCTCACCTGACGGCTGAGTAAGGTATACCAGAGGGTTGTCTACAGGACGTGATGGTGTAGGTCATGCCGCTCTGGTGCCAGAAATATTCAGCAGGTTGTGCAGTTCAATATGTTCTGTCTGCATCACCACAGGCACAGGGCTGGAACTAGATTGTTCATTTGTTAAATTCGTTACTCCTCTTGACTTGATCGCGTCCGATATTGACGAACGGAGTCTGACCTCGTCTCTCAGCGTTAAATTGGGTCTTTTTAGGTCCGCTTCTGTCAATAACATGAGATCCTCAATGTTTATGAAGCCTTATTGTTTCAGCCTCAAAACAGATGCATCCCGTAATTCTAGTTTAAGGAAGAAGCTATCTATCGTACTCTGTGTAAATGTAAGCAGTGAAGTCCGATCCGTGGCTAGTTGGCTCTCTGCATGATTTTGTGCACATGTTGCGCCGTGTTTTGACTCTGCACCACTCAGGGAATGCATCATGATAAATAAATATACTGTCTGTCTATATCGTCTGATAAATATAGATAAATATATTTTCCGATGTGTGAGATAAATATATTGACTCATGTGTCGGCCCTGACGGTGAAATTGTAAATATATTGTCTGATGTGTCGGCCCTGGCGGTGAAATAGCAATCAAGCCAGGCTCCCTCTGGATCATGCCCTACGGTTTTAGCCAATCCGGAGCCTACATCTACCCAGGGGGGATGAGTGTGCGGTGGCCACTGTTCCCACTCCAATTAAACTCACTTCACTAAACGTGAAGTTACACTCCAACAATCTTGTATCTGATGCATAGAACAATTTTGTCCAATGACATTGCCAAGATGTTTATCATGTTTAACTAATTCAATAACAGAATCATTAAACTCAACATGAGGTACATGTACACAAGATCTGGAGTTCGATCGACCAAACAATAAAAGCTTGTTTTGGGACGAATTAAACATAACATCATAGCTTCAGCAAATTGATGACATATATTCAGCATCTATTTTAAACTAGAAAGTGTTGGAGCAAGAAGTATAATATCGTCTGCATATCCTAAAGCCCCACAAAAATATTGCCAATGTAACATCCAAGTTTGGCGGCAGATAATCGAGACAAAGGTTCATCAATATACACCGTGAAAAGTATAGGTGACAAAACCACACCTGCTTTACACCATTAGAGACAGAACATATCGTTGACATAGATAAACCTCATTCAGTGCGTATGCTTTGTTTGTGTAAAATACAATCAGAAAACGTAATGGAGGTGGGAGTGAAGAGTTTAAATGTTAATTTAGTTTTCTGTTTTGGGCTCCATAACCTGGAATTTGAATGCTTCTCAATTTTGTTGTATCTATTTGACTGCTAACTAACTGATTTATTGTTACCGAGGGTTGGGGGTGACACTCACTCACTCACTCACTCACTACACTCACTCACTCACTCAATCAATCAATCAATCAATCAATCAATCAATCAATCAATCACGCAATCACTCACCCAGGCAATCACTCACGCAATCGCTCACGCAATCGCTCACACAATCACTCACACAATCACTCACATAATCACTCACACAATCACGCAATCACTCAATCACTCCACAGAGTATATTATCAGCATAAACAACAGTAAACATAAAGCTATGCATATGCAAAAGTATATTAAAAATATAAAAATATTTTGGAATTGTTTTTAAGATCATATGTCCTGTTACCATCTTGTACTATATCATATGTCCTGTCACCATATTGTACTATATCATATGTCCTGTTACCATCTTGTACTATATCATATGTCCTGTTACCATATTGTACTATATCATATGTCCTGTTACCATATTGTACTATATCATATGTCCTGTTACCATCTTGTACTATATCATATGTCCTGTTACCATCTTGTACTATATCATATGTCCTGTTACCATATTGTACTATATCATATGTCATGTTATCATCTTGTACTATATCATATGTCCTGTTACCATCTTGTACTATATCATATGTCCTGTTACCATCTTGTACTATATCATATGTCCTGTTACCATCTTGTACTATATCATATGTCCTGTTACCATCTTGTACTATATCATATGTCCTGTTACCATCTTGTACTATATCATATGTCCTGTTACCATCTTGTACTATATCATATGTCCTGTTACCATCTTGTACTATATCATATGTCCTGTTACCATCTTGTACTATATCATATGTCCTGTTACCATATTGTACTATATCATATGTCCTGTTACCATCTTGTACTATATCATATGTCCTGTTACCATCTTGTACTATATAATATGTCCTGTTACCATCTTGTACTATATCATATGTCCTGTTACCATCTTGTACTATATCATTTATAGACCGAACAATCAAAATTTCGAGATTTTCGGTGTGTTCTCAGAACCTGTTGATGTTTTGAACATTTTAGTAAGTAATGCTCATTATTATACTACGAAGATCAAGCAAAATAATCTGTTATAATTATATCTGCTCCCGCGTATTAATATCGTATATTATATTAATGGCGTGTTATTAGTATTCGACCTTTTTCGAGAAAATAGTTCAAGTATAAGATGAAACCCATCTTCAATACATAACTTATTTATTGTTACTGAGGGTTGGGGGTGACACTCACTCACTCACTGACTCGATAGTTGTGCCAAACAAGCGACAGCCTGGGGATACTCCCCGAACTACAAGCAATACATTTCTATCGTTCTACAAGAAGACATCGTGAAACGCTGGAGTAATGGAACACACTTAACCTAAATTGTAATACAAAACAACATCTATTATCTGTAATCTGTTAAGAACGTATTATTTAAAAACACAAGAACGACCATCTTAAGAAAACTAATAAAACAACAAACACGTTACAGGCAGACAAACATACGCACACACACGCACACACACACAAACACACACACAGACTCTCTCTCCATTTTCTCTCAAGCTCTCCCACCCTACACCATCTAGTTCTATTTCAGTGTCTGTATACGGGTCATTCTATCTATCTATCTATCTATCGATCTATATATATATATATATCATCTATTATCTATATATATATATATATTATACTATATATATATCTAGTTCAATATATATTTCTTACAGCAATAATTGATATACTTATTTTACCTATATGAGATATTAAAAGCTGTCTTCCAGACACTTACATGACCTTGACAAAATGGTTACCCGTCTATTACCTGTACTACCTAATGTATAGAGTGTTCGGATAACCTTTCATCTTAATATATGAAGACACTTTCTAGAGATAATGTCATATATATATATATATATATATATATATATATATATATATATATATATATATATATATATATATATATATCACTCACTTACTAGCGTAGAGTATTGTAAAACGTTTCCATGACAACAGGTAATATGACTACAGATTATGTTGACATGATATGTGAGATAACTGAAATTCGTCATCATTGACTAGTGACTGTAAGATCTTTTTTAGTCTCTTTTATTGTCACTGATATTTAATACTGGAATAACTCGTCATTTGGTGACTAGATCTCAAAGACAAGATTACTTAAATGTCATTATTAATTAAAAATAACACAATTACCAGGTGATGTAGTGTCGTTGATTTTATTACGAAATCTTGAATCATGTTTTGTAATTTATAATAAATTGCAAACGTTTATAAAGAGATTCCTTAATATTTTGTTATAAGAGTATTACATGGGATAACAGTTATTAATTTATACAAGCTAGTAGACATAAAAATATGGAATTCAGGGCAAAGGCATAATAATTAAGGTAGATCACCCGGATAATATATATATATATATATATATATATATATATATATATATATATATATATATATATATATATATATATATATAGGTTTATACCTGTTTATGGCGTTGTATATAAATGTGCCTTAAAATAAACATTGCCAATAACAGATGTGAAGCCTATTTTGATCCAGAATCCTTATTATATCATTGTAATAGGTGACATATATATATAACATTATTTGTAGAAGGTGTCTTCATATATTAAGATCAAAGATTATTTAAACACTCTAAATATTAGAGAAGCTGTATTTCTGAAACTTAAGTGACCTTGGTGTAATGGTCACCCATCTATTACATGTATTCTCTAATGTATAGAGTGTTTAGATAACCTTTGATATTAATATATGAAGACACCTTCTGGAGATAATGTCATATATATGACACCGACTTACTAGCGTAAAGTATTGAAAAACCCTTTCCATGACAACACGAATAGACTCTCTTATTTTCTCTCAAGCTCTCCCACCCTACACCATCTAGTTCTATTTCAGTGTCTGTATACGGGTCATTCTATCTATCTATCTATCTCTCGATCTTATATATATATATATATATATATATTATAATATACTATATATATATATATATCTGTCTTCAATTATATTCTACGCAATAATTGATATACTTATTTTACCTATATGAGATATTAAAAGCTGTCTTCCAGACACTTACATGACCTTGACAAAATGGTTACCCGTCTATTACCTGTACTACCTAATGTATAGAGTGTTCGGATAACCTTTCATCTTAATATATGAGACACTTTCTAGATAATGTCATATATATATATATATATATATATATACTATAGTATATATATATATATATATGATATATATATACACAATCTAGCGTAGAGTATTGTAAAACGTTTCCATGACAACAGGTAATATGACTACAGATTATGTTGACATGATATGTGAGATAACTGAAATTCGTCATCATTGACTAGTGACTGTAAGATCTTTTTTAGTCTCTTTTATTGTCACTGATATTTAATACTGGAATAACTCGTCATTTGGTGACTAGATCTCAAAGACAAGATTACCTAAATGTCATTATTAATTAAAAATAACACAATTACCAGGTGATGTAGTGTCGTTGATTTTATTACGAAATCTTGAATCATGTTGTTCATTGTTGATTCAGGATCATTATAATAAATTGCAAAAGTTAGAAGCATCATTTATATCGGATATATTTATATATATATATATATATATATATATATATATATATATATATATATATATATAATATAATTAATATATATATATATATATATAGGTTTATACCTGTTTATGGCGTTGTATATAAATGTGCCTTAAAATAAACATTGCCAATAACAGATGTGAAGCCTATTTTGATCCAGAATCCTTATTATATCATTGTAATAGGTGACATATATATATAACATTATTTGTAGAAGGTGTCTTCATATATTAAGATCAAAGATTATTTAAACACTCTAAATATTAGAGAAGCTGTATTTCTGAAACTTAAGTGACCTTGGTGTAATGGTCACCCATCTATTACATGTATTCTCTAATGTATAGAGTGTTTAGATAACCTTTGATATTAATATATGAAGACACCTTCTGGAGATAATGTCATATATATGACACCGACTTACTAGCGTAAAGTATTGTAAAACCTTTCCATGACAACAGGTAATATGACTACTGCTTATGTTGCCATGATATGTTAGATAACTGAAATTCGTCACCATTGACTAGTGACTGTAAGATCTTTTTCAGTTTATTCTCAAATCTCGTCTTCTACTCTCCATATAACATCTATAGTATATATATATATATATGATATGTATATACACATATAGTATATTATATATATTTATATATATATTATATTTATATATATGTCACTCACAGTCTAAAGCATTCTAATAACATTCTACTTCTGTTGTGATAAGTACTTCTTCTGTGATGGAGATATGTCGTCGACGTTAACGTCCTGGACTAGAGCTAATCTTGATGATGGCTAACTCATCAAGTAACTAATCTTAATTTTTCGAAAATAATAGCAAAGTGAGCTCCATTCTGACGTGTATTTGGTGTTCTACAATTTATGCTCGGAGACCAACATAAAAAACTGGGGTCACTATATTTTGAGGCACAATACATATACAGTGATAATCCATTAATCCGGACTTCGTTTGTCTAGTAAATCCATCTTCCGACACATAACTGTCTGTGACGCATTTAGCTCCATTATAAATGACTCGATAATCCGACAACACAAAAATGTTGCCAAATATTTCCGCTGGTTCAGTTATGCAAAACACACCGACATTTTGTCAATAATAGTTAATTAACCCGCCCACACACGATAATTGGTATATCGTAACCAATAGCAAACGTCCTTGACCATACACACCGACACACGATGCTTCCATTGCCTGTGGCTATCTCAGAGCCAATCATAATCATTCGTGGCTAATTACAAACACAATGTGTGATCTTTCCAATGAGCAAATTATGAGTTAATCTGACGGACCATGTGACACGAGTATTTATTTATGATGTCTGTAATTAACAAAGATCAAAATGATGAAGACCTTCAATCCCATTCCGTATCATTGCACACGGTTAATGAACACAAAGGGGTCACAATCATCGATTGGTCATTTATTTTGTCATAAATGTGGGAAATAAATAAATACACCACGAGATTATAAGTGTCATTGTGGTTCCAATTGATGCTGCCTGTTATCATTGTTACACACATGTCTTTACTATCTAAAAATGTGTGACACAGACTAGCAGTATGTCACGGACTCAATATTCTGACATTCACATTTATCCGACATATTATCAAGTGACAAACTTTGTCGGATTAACGGATTCTCACTGTATATATATAATAGACGTGAATGGATGGCTAAAGGATGCGAAGGTGAAAATGAGCCATACGCAACACAGACCTTATTTGGTTGGTCATTAAATGGACCCATTTCCGCAGCAATTGAAGAATAGGTCAGTAGCAACTATGTCCACGGTGATTGTCGCAATGTTGATCAGCGTTTAGAGGTCCGAGTGGAACGGTTTTGAAGAATAGAAAGGGGATCCGTTCTGGCCAAGAGTCGCTCACATCCTTCTCGTGAAGATGAGAGAACGGTAGAGGTTTGGAACGAGTCGATTCTCCTTGAAGATGGTCATTGGTACTTGGACATCCCATTATGAGAAGACCAGTTACGGTTACCCAATAATAGCAGAATGGTGGAGAAGAGATTGCAGCATTTACGGATACAGACCTGTATGAGAAATAGAAAGACTGAATTCAAGATCCGCTAGATAAGGGTTATGCTGAGAATGTTCCCTCAGATCAAGTAGCACACCCAGCAAAAGAAAAACAGTGGTACCTCCTACACCATAATGTTGTTAATCCTAGCAAGCCAAAAACGTTCCGTATCGCGTTCGATTGTTCTGCTGAATATGCGGAGGACAACACTGAACAAGCAAGTTCTTCAAAGACCAGCCCTATCTAACCTACTATTTGATGTCCCGCTACGGTTAAGAGAGACGCCAGTTGCTATCGTGGGTGATGCGGAAGGCACGTTCCATCAAGTCCCAGTGTCCAAGAAACATCGTGATGTATTAAGATTCCTTTGGCGGAAGGACGAAGGTGTCAGATCACAACCAGGAATCTAAAGGATAACAGTCCACTTATTCGGCGGAATATGGAGCCTCAGCTGTGCCAATTTTGTATTAAGAAGAACGGCAGACGACAACGAGAAAGAGTATTCACTGAAGTGCTCGAGACAGTAAAAAGAGACATGTACATGGATGACTGGCACTCTTCGCAATATTCCAGAGGTGAAGCCACGGACATATTAGATGGTGTGACCAGCTTAATAGCCAAGGGAATATTGCATATGGCAGAGCGGTGTTCCAATGACATGGAAGTGATCAAGTCAATTTCACTTTCTGAAAGGGTCAAACAGGTTAGGTCCTTGGACCTTGATAGAGACAGCCTCTCAATGGAGAGTGCCCCAGGCATGCATTGGAATGCCGAAACGGATACGTTTGGTATCAAGATCCGACAGAAAGAGCCAATGTTTACCAGAAGAGGCCTGCTTAGAATCCATTATGATTCGTCAGTCTATATATCGTCAAGACTAAGATGATTTTCCAAGCTGAGTCCGAGTGGGGTGTAGGATGTGATGCTGAATTAGACCCAGTCAACCGTCAGAACTTTGAGAAGTTGCTAAAAGAACTGCCAAAATTTGAGAGGTTCAGGGTCAACTGGTATTACATTCCTGATGATTTTGGGTTAGTCATCCTTGCTCAGCTTCATCATTTTGGAGCTGCCCCCGAAGAAGCATATGGAACCGTTTGAAAACTTAGAGACAAAAAAGTCAATCTCCAAGAAAAGCACGATCTATGCTCTGGAACCGTTTTACGACGACCAAGATGGACTTCTGAAGGTAACAGGAAGATAAGCGGAGCTACTTTCGCAGAGACTGCTAAGCATCCCACCATTGTTCCCAGAGATCATCATGTGACGGAGTTGCTGATCCGGCGTATCCATGAGCGGGACTCATACCACAGTAGCAGGGAATATGTCATGGCCGCAATCGGTCAATGATATTAGATTCCAAAGGCACGACCTCTGGTGAAGAAGGTGTTGGGAGACTGTATCGTCTGTAGACGTGTTAAAGGGACACTACAGGTCCAAAAAATGGCGAACCTTCCTGTAGATCGAGTCAATCCTCAAGAAGCACATTTTCATGTACACTGGAGTGGACATTTGTAGGACATTTGTTTTGTGAAAAGGTTGAGGACGAGTTAAAGAGAAGAGGTACGGCTGCCTGTTTATCTGTATCACCATGAGGGTGATTCATCTTGAGAAAGGTTACAGTATGGAGGAGAATTCATTCATCAATGCGCTCATCAGATTTATCGCCAGAAGAGAAAAGCGAATTTCAAATTTCACACGTTGTGACAAGGAGCTACGAGAAGCCATTCAATGGTGGAATGACAGTCATCAAACCCAGCAGAACTTACTATTAACAGAAATCGAGTGGGAATTGAATCCGTCTATTGCGTCTCAAATGGGTGGAGTCTGGGATAGCCAAATCAGGACGGTGCGATCGACGCTCAATTCTACCTTGATGAATCAAGTTTTAGATGATGAAAGATTAGACACAATTTTCGCCGAGGTTAAAAACATCGTTAATAATCGGCCATTGACACCTGTCTCGGAGGATCTTACGGGTCTACACGTTTTGGCACAAAACGACTTGCTGAGGCCAGGACAAAGATTTACAGCACCATCCGGAGAATTCGATCATTTGGCTATATACGGAAAACGTTGAAGACACGTACAGTTCCTAGTAAATGACTTCTGGAAACGTTGGATTTGGGAATACTTGCGGATTTTGATGACACGTACTAAGTGGATTAACGAAAAACAGAATCTTCAGGTCATAGACATTGTGATTGTTCTTGATGAGAGCCGCCATAAGATGCACTGGCCATTGGCTCCTTTTCAGGGGGTATTTCCCGGCGAAGACGGTATTGTTCGCTCAGTGGAGCTAATGACTGCTTTAAATATTATGCGCAGACCTGTAACAAAGGTTGTCTTATTGGAAGCTGCGTTCAGAATTAATCGTTTCAGATCGGACATTCTTCTTACATTTTGGAATATTCTGTCAGTAGTAGTGTGAATCTTAGGCTATTCAATTTTTTTAGACTTTTCATGATTTGCTTCACGCAAGGTTATGACTTTCAACTTTTAAATAACTTGAACTACTTATTTTTTGGTTTATATAATTAGTATAGAAATTTGTGCTTTGGAAATGCTCTCCCTTTAGGATGCCTTTTGTGGTTGCCTTAATAATTTGTTATTTAGCTCATGTTAACTGATGAATGAATTTTGGAAGATGTTTACGTTGCGGTGGGTGTAGATTGTCGATTTCGGGGGGGGGGGGGATCTACGAAAATGTTTGAAAATGTTTAGTATGGGATTATTGATTGTTTGTTACTGGGCGACTTCTGTTTAAATACGGCCTGCGTCCTTTCTCCTGGGACAGAACATCGGAGTAGCCTTTGGGTTGCGTTTGGTATCAGGAGAGAGTTCAGCTTGTTAGAATTGTCAGACACACTCAACTTATGCAGAACTCATGCCGGTTTGTGACGAGAACAGATTGCTGAGACAATTTGCTGTACATTATGCGTGTAATGTAACTTTGTGTCAGAGTAAAACTCTCGAAGATCTACTAACATGAACTGTTGTGATAGAGTTCTGATGATCTTAACCCTGAACGGTGGACAATATATCAAACACGAGTAACTCTAACACTATATTACTTTTAAACTTGGATTATATATATATATATATATATATATATATATATATATATATATATATATATATATATATATATATATATATATATATATTTTCATAAATGTCAGGTTAATATAAGTATTATGAATACATTTTAATTCCATACCTAAATTATGTATTGTTAGTTCCTCACAATACACAAATGAAATTTTTTTTTCTTGAAACAGAAACTACAAAATAAGTGTAATAATAATAATAATAATAATAATAATAATAATAATAATAATAATAATAATAATAATACTGATATCAGGCTCAATATATTTACATAGTATTAATACTACTAGCTTGTATAAATTAATAACTGTTATCCCATGTAATACTCTTATATTAAAATATTAAGGAATCTCTTTATAAACTTTTGCAATTTATTATAAATTACAAAACATGATTCAAGATTTCGTAATAAAATCAACGACACTACATCATCTGGTAATTGTGTTATTTTTAATTAATAATGACATTTAGGTAATCTTGTCTTTGAGATCTAGTCACCAAATGACGAGTTATTCCAGTATTAAATATCAGTCACAATAAAAGAGACTAAAAAGACCCTACAGTCACTAGTCAATGATGACGAATTTCAGTTATTTCACATATTATGTCAACATAATCTGTAGTCATATTACACGTTGTCATGGAAACGTTTTACAATATTCTACGCTAGTAAGTGAGTGATATATATATATATATATATATATATATATATATATATATATATATATATATATATGACATTATCTCTAGAAAGTGTCTTCATATATTAAGATGAAAGGTTATCCGAACACTCTATACATTAGGTAGTACAGGTAATAGACGGGTAACCATTTTGTCAAGGTCATGTAAGTGTCTGGAAGACAGCTTTTAATATCTCATATAGGTAAAATAAGTATATCAATTATTGCTGTAAGAAATATATATTGACGTAGTCTCTTTCGGTGATGCAGGTGGACGCCTCCGTGGTATAGTTGGTAGCACCTTGGACTATAGATCACTACCACCCGTGTTCGAATCACGGCGGCGTGGGCAAATTTGAAGGGTGTCTCATCTTTGACTTCGCTTCATTACCTTTGGAGGTCGCTCGGCCCATTTAGCCTACAAAGTGCACAAAAGTGGCCGTAAAAGATCAATCATCATCATCGGCGATGCAGGTTGTAAAGATTATACTTTAATTTAGGTTCTAATATGTAATGTATAATGTCCTCTTAAAATCGGGAACATATTTAATATTTTTAATAAGACAGATACTAAATATGCTCGTTTGTAGCAACAATTCATAGAGAATAATAATAATAATAGAACAAGTTCCATCCAATATTTGTATAACGGATTAGCATATTCAATTTTTTTAACAATTAATTAATCATATCAGTTGGTATAAATTTATATAATAATTAAGGTATATCACCCGGGGGGAAAAAGAATATATGTGTGTGTGTGTGCGCGCGTGTGTGTATGTATGTATGTGTGTATGTATGTATATATGTATGTGTGTGTGTATGTATATATATATATAGTGTGTATGTATATATATATATGTGTGTGTATATGTATATATATGTGTGTGTATGTATGTGTATGTATGTATGTGTGTATGTATGTATGTGCGTGTGTGTATGTATGTATGTGCGTGTGTGTATGTATGTGCGTGTATGTATGTATGTATGTATGTATGTATTTGTATGTATGTATGTATGTGTATGTATGTATGTATGTATGTATGTATGTATGTATGTGTATGTATGTGTGTAAGGATTCGTGATGGCCCCTCTATCTGTATAAGGAATGATGATGACTCTTCTAGATCTACAAGGTATTGTAATGACCTCTCAATTACTTGTATACAAAATCCTAATGACCTCTCAGTTACCATATAGATTATTAATATAACCCCATTTCTCTAACGTGTATACCGAACCTTGATGACCCCTCATTATCATTATACAGAATCTAGTTGACCACTCATTTACGTATATAGGGTGTTAATATGACCTCCATCCACAACCTATAGACATAACCTTGATGACCCTTTTATTTACTTATATAGAATAGTATTATAACCCTCTCTCGTCAATCATTTATATATGGTATTATGTTTAATTTTGACCCTTCATTTATTAGCTGTGAGCTATATTATAGCAACCACATCTCATATATAAAGTATCTCGACAGGGTCAATCACCTTTCTCTCAAACTCTCTGGCCAATTGGAGAGTACTCGCGCACTCATTCACTCATTCACTCAATCAATCAATCAATCAATCAATCAATCAATCAATTAATCAATCACTCGCTCACTGATATTGGTCGTATCTATCCATCAGGTAGGTAATCAAGAGTTACCTCAGGATCAACTCATTTGTATACCTCATCACGGTGATGGCTGTATTGTCAATATACCTGACTTAGGACCATTATATAAACGATGTATGGCTCTATCTACCTGTAACATGGTAATTAATACACCAAGAGAAGACAGGTGTGCTAATGTTGTCATCTTATTTGTTAGAAAAGACAACAACGACTAAATATAGTACAATACGAAGAAAGGCCGCATAGAAAATAGATTAATATTAATGACAATAGAAAGAAGCAAATTAAAGATCATTGTAACATATTAATTTAAAGTTCCTCTTTTTCTACTCGGTTAGCCATTTGACAGGTAAAAAACGGTCAAAGGGTTAACGTATGTTGACTACTTTTACACTTCATTGATTGGTGTATGTTTTAGTAGAGAGAACATATATAAGAATCACGGATACAAATAAACCAAGAAATTACAGCGCGATACAAAGGTTAATCAGTACCATTATTGATATGTTGTTGTTTATTAATTAATCATATCTATCAATAATAATATTCAGTAACATAAACATAAATAACTCTTAACTCAACAAAAACCTTTCTATATTTATATATCGGGTCAGTTATTATAATGGGTCAGTAAAAAATCTAGGGGTTATTTTTTACTAATGTATTAACATGCATGAACATGTCACATCAGTATGCCGAGCTGCCTACTACCATCTTAAGAACATCCACTGTTTAAAAGCATTCTTGACACAATAATCACTTGTAACTGTAGTCCATGCCTTTGTTACATCTCGTATAGACTATTGTAACTCCCTGTTATACGGCATATCTGATTATAACATTAATCGCATTCAGCGAATTCAGAATAGTGCAGCTCGCATTGTAACAAATACTAGAAAATATGATCATATCACCCGAATTCTTCAAAAACTACATTGGCTACCTGCTAGACAGTGTATCCATTTCAAGATTCTATTAATAACTTGTAAATCTATTAATGATATGGCGCCAGAATACCTGTGTGAACTGGTTTCCATTAGAAAGTCATCCCGAAAACTCAGGTTATCCAGTCAGATACTAATGCAGGTGCCAGTGTCTCGGCTCAAGTCATATGGTGATTGTGCGTTTAGTGTTCCAGCCCCCACTTTGTGGAATAGGTTACCGGCAAATATTACAAATGCGTCGTCGTCTCTTGGAAATTTTAAGTCTCTTCTAAAAACACACCTATTTAAGGTCGCTTTCACAGATAAATAATTATTATCTTTTAAATCATTACAGGGTTTTTACACAGATTATTTGGGGTATTATTATATTACATATTATTTGTACAGCGCCTTTGAATGGCTCCTGCTAGTAAGGGCGCTTTATTAAAAATACATTATTATTATTATTATTATTATTATTATTACAAGAGAAAGCAGCACCATCATCAAAGGAAGTCCGTTTACTGTCGACTCATGTCTGTATGATAGTAGTGGTAAAGACTCAGGTGACCATTTTGCCATTCAGGTCACACTGGATTGTGCGAAGCCGCAGCATAGTAAAAAAAAAGATCACTTTCTGCAGGCATTGTGCTATTTATGTGCCTGATTTCATCGAGGACATGAAATCATCTGCCACTTTATTATGTACTAGTGGCGCTGTAGATGACCTTGTGGAAGCATATAATTCAGGTGTTAAGTTTTTTATTAATAAGCATGCCCCTCTGCAGAGGAAAAGTATAACCCTGAGGCTAAATGTTCCCTGGTATACTGAAGAACGTCGGAAAGCTGAACTACTGTGGCGGAAAACAAAGCTTGAGATCCATCATCAGCTATTCAAAGAAAGATGTCGTGAACTAGGAAAGCTTCTCATGAGATCCAAGAGGACTTATTATTCAGACAAGATAGCTGAATGTGGGAACAGTAAAAAATGTCTGTTCAGAATTACTAAGAATTTGATGGGACATAAAGGAGAAATTTATCTGCCAAGCTGTTCATCTGATGAGCGCTTGGCCTACAAATTTAGTGATTTCTTCATGAGGAAAATTACAACCATTAGAGACGACATTGATAATCACAAATCTCCAATAAGCGATGCTGTCGTGATGAGCGCTGATATCAAATTTGAAGGACAGCCTCTGACAAAACTTGCGCCTGCCACTCAAGACGAGGTACGTGATATTATCATTAAGTCTCCCTCAAAATCTTGTGAACTAGACCCCTTACCTACATACCTGTTGAAAGACGTGCTGGAATACCTACTGCCTTTGATTACGGCTATTATAAACAAATCACTGGTGGAGTCCAAGATTCCGCTTTCTTTCAAAAAGGCCAATATTATGGATAAAGAGGATTTGAAAAATTACCGCCCAGTGTCTAATCTGCCTTTCTTGTCGAAAATCCTGGAGAAGCTGGTTGCTAAGCGGTTGGAGACCGATTTGAGTATTCACAGACTGCATGATAATCTTCAGTCAGCTTACCGTACCGGTCACTCTACAGAGACAGCGCTCCTGAAGGTCCATCATGACATTGCTGAGGCTTTAGATAGGAAGTATATGGAAGCAATAGTTATGCTTGACTTGTCTGCTGCTTTCGATGTCATGGATCCTTCAAATGCGTCTTGGGTATTCGTTTGGAGTAACCGGAAGTGCCCTCTCCTGGATCAAGACTTATCTGAGTGACAGATTTCAGTGTGTTGCCACATGAATGACGACATCAGAAGGTAAGTGCCTAGATTTTGGGGTGCCACAAGGATCGGTACTTGGACCACGTAAGTACTGTTTGTATTCAAGACCAATTGGTGCAATATGTAGCCAACATAATTTGCTCTACCACTGTTATGCAGATGATACCCAGATTTATATGGCGATCATGCCCAAAATAACTTGGTCCGACGTTGCATAGAAATTAGAAGTTTATTTCGCTGATATCAGTACTTGGATGAGTGAAAACATGCTTAAGTTAAACGAGGAAAAGACAGAGCTCATTATCTTTGAACCAAAACATCAGGTTGGGATAAATGAGGAATTACGGCTTCAGGTAGGTACGATAACTGTTTCTGTAGCATCGTCAGTGAAGAACTTAGGAGTATATTTTGATACTTCCCTGACCATGGAGAGGCAAGTAAATGCAGTATCCAAAGCCTGTTATTACCAATTTCGTAATATTGGTCATATCAGTCGGTACATCACATTGGATGCTTGAAAAACATTGGTACACCCCCTGATAACATATCGGCTATATTACAGCAACGCTCTCTTGTATGGTCTTCCAAGCACACTGATGACACGGCTACAGAAAGTACAGTTTTCTTCTGCCAGGTTAGTCACTCGCACTCATAAAAGAGAACATATATCACCAGTCTTGAATTCCCTGCATTGGATTACGGTTATATATAGGTCTCAGTAAAATAAAACAAGGTCTCTACAGTCTGAGTCTGGAGCACTCTTAGCCGTACCAACAACACGTGGAGTGACATACGGTAATAGATGTTTCAGAAAGGCTGCTGCAACCTTATTGAATAATCTTCTAGTAACCATCGAAAGTGCAAGACCCTTGATACCTTCAAAAAGAAGATAAAAACTAATCTTTTTGTTTCAGCTTTTCCTAGCTGGCTAATAACTAATGATGGCTCTCATGTCTAAGGCAGAGATGTCCAGGATATGAAACCTTATGGCTCAAGATGATGATGATGATACGGCTTGAAATACTGATATTTATATGACAATTTTATTCCATTAAGATAAATAAGATAGTTTTGTTTATGAAAGAATAAAGTAATATGTATCTGTTTAACTGTGATGAATGTAAACAAACTTAACATACACACCCTCACCACCATATAACAATATATTGGGTTGTTTTAAAATTAATTTATTATAAAAGATACAGCACATTCTACTTTTTGCATCAAATTGCACATTCAGTACATCATGAACAACATATTGAAAAGAGCACAAAATTTGTATTATATCATAAATCTACTAACATTATTTATGTAATTCGTCCCGTATTAGTATCAGTAATAGTTTAAAATTAAAGTAACATTTCTAACAGATGGAAATCAAAATTCTGAAAATATTTAAATGATAGATTTACTAACAAATTTTAAACATTATTAGTACATTTTGCTAACATATCCTAAATTTAAATTTGTATCATGATATATATATATATATATATATATATATATATATATATTAAATTTGGTTTCCTCATAAATATCAGCATCATGTTTATCATCACCATCATCATCATTATCCTGATTATCATCATCGACATCATCGTCATCGCTGTCATCACTATCGTCATCTTCGTCATGAATGATGTCATCATCATCATCATCATAATCATCATCATCGTAATGACTTTTAAAAGTTATGACGTCATGTTCATTTTTCATAATAAAGTCAACTAACTGGATCACAACACAAAGTTTCCACAAGATTTAGGTCAAAGTTATTAACATAATAGAGGTGATACACAGTCTGGATTTATTAGATTATCCAATCCTTTTATCCGTTTATCCGTTAATAAAGAGTTCATCTTATGGTAATCTATCAGTATTCATGTCTGATAATATTTAACTTCGAAATATTGTTTGGTTGCGATTTAAAATCGTACTATATAACCTAGAATAAAACGGTAAGATATATACATAATATACTCTAATGATTTTAATGACATACTAGAACAGCTCAGACCTTTAGATAGTAAAACTTCCGGTACACAAGCCCGGGGTCATGTCAATAATAAAGTAAATATTGTATTCTAGTTACCTGTAGAGTAACCCCATAACATTATTAATATCAGGATGGAGTAACTTAATGTCCTAAGCTCCATGTCTGTTGGAGTAATTAATGTGTCTTCTACGATAATCGTTGGTTCTTGGTTCCTTAAAAGTCTCAATATGAACGGCTTACTTGTAGTTGCTGCTTCAAACTCCTTTCATTATCCAGTGAGTCAGCGAGTTGTGTTGACATGTTCTCGGCGGCTGACGTCACATATATCACCTATACTATGACACAACATTATGGTAGCTTTGTATACACTACGCTAAAAAGGGTTGTACACCTTTTAGGAGACTTGTTTATTCTTTGCCAATCTATCATAAAAATTGTTTAATGTATTAATGTTTGGAGATCACATTCTAGAAAGTTCATATTTTATATCACATCATAAATACACTATCTGGTAGAAGCGTTAGTGACAGTGACAGTGACTTTACTTATGTCTTAAAGTGTATTTTTAGTAGGTCACGTCTGAAGAAAAAGAAAGAATTACTGGAGCGGAACCACATCTGGGTAAACCAGTAAATTTTTATTTATTGCTAAAATAGAATTTTTTTAATAATAAATTATAACATTATTTATGATAAATAAAGTAATAATGTTGATAGAACCAATCTTAGAAAGATTGATCTACCATCAACTTTCTTTTATTACACCAAGAATTATATACAACGACCCTTACGTTATTTAAAAACACCAACATATTTTCATATATTTTTTAGAATAAAACAACATAGGAGTAAATATGGTGTTTTAATATGGTAACACTCAGATATCAGTAACTTCTAATATCCCTATTACTATTTTTACTGTCATAAAAACGAAGTAAATTAGTGAAATTAGAAAGTATCACATTTATGGGTCTGTTCATTAGCAATAATAAAACCTGGATCGAGAAACTACCAATCAGCTTCTCAATGATAACCAAAACAAACATTTCAAGGCTCTTGAACTGGAATGACTACTTTTCTTTTCTTTGTCAGGGATTTTCTATTTTAAATCAACTTTATTAAATCAACTTAATTTAAACTCCATAATACATGAGTCCGTGTGTGTGTTATCTGAAATGAACGAAAGGTTATTGATCATCTTCATCATCATTACTGATCATCATCATATCATCATCATATATATATATGTATATATATATATATATATATATATATATATATATATATATATATATATATATATATATATATATATTGTAGCCTATGTTTATAGTGATATAATTACCAAATTTAAAAGCCTCATTACTCCCGGACTTTTTATAAGTTTATTATTATCGACGAATACTTCGACATTTGGCTCATAAAATTAAAAGTTTAGAATAATAATAATAAAATAATAATGAGTAAATATCATAATCACAATCAAATGTCATATTTATCAACATTTCAAATTCTTTTGACATAACTTTGCGAACACACAAACAAACAAACACACAAACAAACAAACAAACACACAAACAAACACACAAACAAACAAACACACAAACAAACAAACATTCGTTTATATTTACATAGATTTGATTTTAACTTGATAAAGAAATAAATCACTTAATTATAATATGTTGGTTAAATGAACTAAACCGACTTTAATATAATAAATTACGTCCTTATTATTGTGTCACGTACCTGATATAGATATATATATATATATATATATATATATATATATTATCATATTTCTGTCATATGCTGGTGTCAGAATAACAAATAGTTAAAATATAAACAAATAAATGACTTCAAATAACAAAGAAAATATTTAATAATATAAATCATTCTAGGTGTTTAATTATTGTTGTATATTGTGTTATTTTGTTAAAGATCAACTGGTAGCGAACTGTTACATGAAAGTGAGTGAGTAAGTAAGTGAGTGAGTGAGTCCAAACAGTTCGCGTAGTGTGTCTTATAAAATATACAGTTTAGATCTGTAAAAGCCTGAATACTTACTTCACTTATAAATGTCTGGATATATTTTTGTTTGATATCATTATTAGAAATTAACAATAACTCCCACAATATAATTTAACAGAAAATCAACTGTTAAAGCTGAAGTAAAATTATTTCAGTTCAAATAATATAATCATTAAATAGTTAATGGGGTCAAGGAATATAATGTCTGCTAATGAATGGTCATCAACACAGGCATTAAGAATAATTCATGAGATAGCTGCTTATGTCGTCGTTTAAAAACATTTAAGATATTAATATTTAACACGATCTACAGACCTTAAACTGTTACACGACTTATATCAAGTGTATCATAGATAAGTTAATATTTTTGTTTTTTTGTCAAAACGGTTGTGCCAGTTGTGCATTTTACCTTTTTGTGTTCGTGCGTGTGTATGTGTGTAGATAATTAAGCTAAACATTCTCACTACTCCCGTAATCTGACTTGGGTGTTGTACTCCCAAACTCCACGACTGTCGGTCATCTGACTTGGGTGTTCTACTCCCATACTCCACGGCTGTCGGTGATCTGACTTGGGTGTTCTACTCCCAAACTCCACGGCTGTAGGTGATTCGTATTTTGATTTTGCTTGGCGGCTTAGGGACTGGTGAGACATTACACATGTCTCAGCAAGAAAAGTCGCCACTCTGGATTCAGTCCCCTGAAGAAACGTCCAGAGTTTGAATTCACAGTTCGAGATTCTCTGTGCCTGTGCCTTATTATACACAGCTAAAACACACACACACACACACACACACACACACACACACACACACACACACACACACACACACACACACACACACACACACATATATATATATATATATATATATATATATATTTCAGTAAGATATTTCCTATTAAAAGTAAGATATTTCCTATCAATCATTCGACATAAACACCTGACAACATCTAACAATGTTATCTCTTATGTTGTGTCATATGTTCTGTAAAACTGTTTTGACGACCAGCAACATAAAATAACAAAACACGTAAATGGTTCACTACTAACATTTAATTGCTAGACGAGAATGAGGTTTTGTAGACAGTTTCTAGTAGCTCGTAAGGTACTGGAACATTATTAGAGATTTTGAAAGTCCGACGTTGTTAATTATTTTTACCGACCTAATGGAGACAGGAAGTGATTTATCTGACGGCAACTGGTACACGATGTTCTTAATTAGGGCTCTTCGTTGTTGAAGATAGTCATCCTAAACTCTTCCTGCCATCTTCGGCCTATTTAGCGTACATCGTGAATCAAATTGGCTGTAAAACTAATAACAAGATTACGCATTCCAGACTCAAATCTAAATTGTAGTATTAATTAACAGAATTATAATTAATACCTTTTGATCATATTTCGATTGTTAGAAATAGTTGTCGGGGTGAGAGAAAAAAACCCAGACTACTCGACAATAAATGGAACAATGGAAACGGAGTGTTATTTATAAATAAATATAGATTGTAGAGGAATATAAGTGGATTTGTATCGCAAATCGCGAATAGATCAGCACAGACACCAATGTCCAGATTTCCATAATAACACGCATTTATGGGGACTAGTATGACCGGCTCTCGATGTAACAACACAGGAATATTTCTCGGACAGTTCAACTATCAGATTAGTTACACCAATGAAACTGGTGTATATTATTTATTATATAGTATAAATTCATATTATATTAGTATAAAATGATTACATTTGATTATTTTCTATTTCTTTTGTTTTCTTTCTAATACATCACTTGACGCCATACATGTATTTTATCGCTAACTCTCCTGTGTTTACCCTAAGGTTTTCGGTTACGTGTGTTAATGGTTGACAGTTGTTAGCGTTGTTGTAAATCTATAAAACAAATTCCTTTCGTGTTATTTCTTCTTACATAGTTATAAATGTTTATAGATAATGGATTATACTAAAGCTCAGCTACTTGTGTTACGACCGCATGTTGGTAATGTCATATGTGTCCACGTAGTGGTAAGATTCCCAGGCAGATGCCGTTTAATGTAAGTAATTTGTTCAATGTACCAATGACACCTTCTAATGGCACAGCTATACAAAATGTAAGTATTGGTCTAATAAATTATAAGCCGATCTGTAATAAATCTGATGAAGTATTTGATGTTGTTAGGGATATGGATCTTGATGCTCTTGTCATTACAGAGACTTGGCTCACTGATAATGTTTCATCCCAGAAGATTGATGACGATGTGACTCGGCTGGATATTCATTCCGTCATTCAGCTCGGATTTACAAAAGTGTGGGCGAGTCGGCATTCTCCTTGGTGATTCTGGGGCGCCTCCGTGATCTAGCGGTAGCGTGTTGGACCACAGATCACTACCACCCGTGTTCGAATCTCGGCGTGGGCATATCTGAAGGTTGTTTCGTCTTTGACTTCGCCTCTTACCTTTGGAGGTCGCTCGGCCCATTTAGCCTACCATGTGCACAAAAGTGGCCGCAAAACATCAATCATCATCTTCATCCTTGGTGATTCTATGAAGTGTAAAACCCATTTGCGTTTTCAGGATAAGTCTTATCAACTGACTTTTGTATCTGAAAGGATAAGAGTTTGTTTAGCTTTTAGTTAGACCACCTAACTACGCTCAACTAAGAAAACAAAATGGTCTGAAAGCTATAGATTTCTTTAGCGAATTTTCGGAATTTGTTGGCTCTTTCGTTAGTAACAGTGGCCATCTGTTGATCTTAGGTCATACCATTACATGTTGGGCTTGTCAAAGGAATGCAGATAGCAAACAACTGGCTGACATTCGTAAATCTGCCAATCTCAGACAATATGTGTAAGAAAGAACACCAATACATGGTCACATTAGATCTTGTCATTTCCCGTGATGATGATAATTAGATCAGGGTTGTATCTGTGTTTTCCATGCTGTCTGTTCTTTTCTTTATTAGCATTGATATATCTTTACAGAAACAATCTGTAGCAGTAAAGTCATTTCTTATATTAAATGTAAGTCGATTGACAAGGATGCTTTTCTTTTCTGATCATCTGATGAATCTCTATAATAGTATATTGAGGGACTTGCTAGATGAGCATGGATATTAAAGGACAAAAGAAATGCCAAAAAAGACTACTACTTCCATGGTACAATAGGAATATACAAGCTGCAAAGAGACACGTAATGTATTGTGAGTAACTGTGGATCAGGACCGGATTGTGTGTTCATTTTGAAATGTTCAACGCCAGTAAAAGTTAAGTTTAAAATATCCTTGCCTCTGCCAAATCAGAATATTTATGAAAGCTCCCCTTGTAAAATCAGTAATAAAATATCAGTTTGGGCTGTAATATTCTAAACAATTACAGGCCTGTTTCAAATCTAACATTTTAACCCGAAGTCTTAGAAGGGGCAATTGCTTTACATCCAAACAAATATTTAGTCCTTAATGAATCACACCAGTCTGCGTAAAAATGGTCACAGCATTGAAACAGTCTTTGTTCAAGTAAAAACGTATAATATGATGTAAATTGATCAAGGTAAGGCCGTATTTCTTGTTCTTCTAGATGTGTCTTTTGAATTTGATAGAGTTAATCATAATGTACTTCCCTCTAGGTTGAAAGAAATATTTAGTCTATCTGATAATTGAATGGTTTCAATCCTATTTTGAACAACACTACCAGAGAGTATTTGTTCATGGTATTTTATCTGATGTTCAGTTTTTCTTCTCTGGTGTATCACATGGTTCAGTTCTTGGTCCTTGGGTTTTCACAATGTGTACTTGTTCTATTGGAATCATTGCGCAGCAATATGGGGTTAAATATCACTTGTATGCTAATGACAACAGCTGTATATATCACTCGATCCTAACAATTAATTAAATTGCTCCTCTTCTTTGCAGAATTTAGAACATCGTATTACTGATATTTAGCTGTAGATGACTCAAAATTTTCTAAGATTAAATGATAATAAGACAAATAATATATATTTGACTTCACCACATCCCTGAAAACACCAGCATTATAGATGGGTGGACCTAGAATAACCCTTACTGGGTCAATGAAATATCTAGGGATTATTTTTGATAACTATATTAATATGTATGAACATGTCACATCAGTATGCCGAGTTCCCTACTACCATTTTAGGAACATCTACTGTTTAAAGGAACACTTGACACAAGAAGCACTCTGTTACTTGTGGTTCCTACATTTGATACATCTCGTATACACTATCGTATCTCCCTGTTATATGGCATATTTGAGTGTTACATCAATCGCCTTCAGAATAGTGCAGCTCGCATAATGACAAATATTCCAAAATATTATCATATCACTATAATTCTTTGAAAACTACATTGACGACAAGTTAGACAAGATGTTTGTAAAAACGTTTAAACATATCACTGACATGGCATATCTGTGTGAACTGGTGTCCATTAGAAAGTCATCCTGAAAACTCCAGTCACCCAGTTAGATACTATTGCAATTACCTATGTCTCGACTCAAATCTTACGGTGATTGTAAGTTTAGTGTTCCAGCCCCAACTTTGTGGAATAAGTTGCCAATGGATATTAGAAAGGCATTGTCCATTGAAAAGCTTAAACCTATTTTGAAAAAACACCTGTTCAATGTTGTTTTGGTAGTGAAAATAATCACTAACGCTCAAATTCATTATTATGTTTTTACGGAAATTATTTTGGGTATAACTGTATATAATGCGTTTGAATGGCTCGTGTTGGTAAGAGCTCTTGATTAAATGCACAATCTTATTATTATTATTGTTATTATTATTATTATTGTTAATATTATTTTCGGCCACAAATTACTCCATTCCTTTTCTGTTGCCATCATTTTGTCAATTATAGCTTCTCTATTTAAAACAGTAATTGAATTTTCCGACTGAACGCAGGCAAGCAAGTACACAGGTACGCACGCACGCACACAGGCACGTACATACACGCACGCACACACACATTTACACGCTTGATCCTCCCGCAAGTATATAAAATTCTCCAATTTTGATTACCGAAACTCCATTTTGCTATATTTCTCTGTTATGAAAATATGAAAATATTTTATACACTTTTCTTCTTCTCTTTGTTACAGGAAAGTTGCCGCAATGTTAAGAATAAAAATTTAAAAACAAATTTGAGGGAACAAAATATGTGTACGTGCATTCAAAGTGATAAAGTAGATCTGACTCAAAAATAGAAAGGCTAATTAAGTATTACGAACGATAATACTAGATGTTTCGAATAAGATGTTTATTTTTATATAATCCTATTCTTATTGTCTGTATATGTGTTGGTTGTTTTCATCATTTGTAGTTTAGTTGGTCGTTTTTATTTCCCCAAACATACATCATTTTAAGTAAATTGACGCCATCTGTGTAACAGTCCATTTCATAAAGGATGTTTGCCACTTTCAGTTCGAGTGGCGCCACCAAATGGCTCAAAACGACATTATTACACAGCTGACTGTGGTCTTCTATCGATCTTGTCATCTCTATAGATTTTAACACTTCTGAATGTTATTTATTTCCTAAACGCCAAGGCGCGTTGTCCTGGGCACGTTGCTCCCAAAAGGAGTAACACCTCTCTCTAGCAATGTCTCCAAACAAAACAACAACCATTAACAGCCCTTGTCAAGAAGATAGTTTACATTGTTTCTGATTAAGAAATGACTTATTATCCTCGGCTCTTCTTAATGGAACCTTGTCCTTAAATAAAACCATCTTGTTGTTAGTGTATGTGGAAAAGAAGAGAATTGAAGATAAGACCGGAAAGGCGTTTATACTAGAAGAAATTAGATCACCCGTGTTCTGTGGACGCCACCAAATGGCCATGCTTGGAAGAAAATTGTATACATATTAATTTAATATTTTAGTTTTTTAACTTTTGCTGTCAAAATAATCCGAATTGCATCATTTACAGTGTTAATTATCGGAACCAATAGACATATCGAGAGGATTAACTTCTAGCAGACAGACAATGGATCCTTATACTTAAATGTCATTGTTTTTCCAACAAACCAGATGCGCTACTATTGGTAGCACTTAGTCACGTGACAATGACGTCAAAACAAATACTCCATTACTGACGCAATTCTTGTAACCTCTTACAAACATCTTAAGCACACAGAAACACACACACACTAAACACACACACGTACACACACACACACACACACACACACACACACACACACACACACACACATTATATATATATATATATATATATATATATATATATATATATATATATATATATGACACCAAAACAAATTCTCCATAGCTGACGCAATTTTGTATCCTCTGAAACACACACGCACGCACACACGCGCGCGCACACACACAACGTTATTTTTGCTAGTATTAGTGTGCCAATATTGAGAATCGGCAATACCCTTGTTAAGAATATATTTAATGAGGCAATATGTTTTCTATTAAAAACAGAGATCCCATCAACCTACTTGGAAAAGATGCAAGGTTATATGGATCCTATTTTTTGGTACTTCAAAATACAAATATTTATTGAATCATTAATATGTATTTTGAAGCGATCTAGAAAAACCAAAGCCACCTACCGGATTATAACGATTAGCCAGTGATGTTAAATATCACGTGGTTGCGATGTCAAGAGGGGTTGTCAAGGTCGGCCATTTCCTGAGACAATCATAAACACATCTTAAAATGGAAATAAATCCTATCTTTATGAAATAATGTACCATATATTACTTACATCCAGAAAGAAGTTCGCCATTATCTATATTTCAATTAGAGGATATTCCTTGATCGTGAAATGTAGACCGCTGTCACGGATTGATATTAGTAGAGATTTACTGACGTGTTCATAAGTCCCTGTGTAACAAAACCCCAAAATGTAAATCACGCACCTTGATGGTACATGAGAGTAACATATTCAGGCCAGACCACCTCGCCCGTAATGGTACATGAGAATAACACATTCAGACCACACCACATCAGTATATGTAATGATAAAATTTATTTTAATTTTAAAATTTGTTTAAGAGAGGAGAGTCTGTCCTTAAAATCGATCAAAACTATAAGACAATCATCCCCTAGAAAAGATAAACAAATCTATTTGATAAATGATATCAGTGATAGGTACTTTATCTGTGATATGTCTAAGGAGAACTTATGGCTTCTTATGAGAGATTTTGGGAGATAACTGTTATCGCCTCAACATCGCCAGGATCGATAAAAGATAATAAATCATTTGTATAACAAGAGGATGTTATATTGATCTAAGATATGCTACGAGTAGGGAGTATCCATTTACAAATCACGTGATACAAAGATGTCGTTTGTTTGTTTAACATTTTATTTGTTGGTGGAATAAAACATTTTCTTGGTAAGATAATTTGTGTGAAATATTTTGGCATATATCACCTAACTATCGGTGCAGTTTTATATACCCACCGTACAAATAGGTATACAATCAAACATACACTAACACGCACAAGATAGACGCGTCTACGATAGCAGAACATAACATATGAGAAGATATAGTCCCATATGAACAGCTATATACCAGTATATTATGAGTTAATATACTGTCTGTGTACAACATTGGATACAGCATAGATCCACTATAACTTGGTGATGTTATTACTACCTTTATCATGCTTGACCTTAAGAGTTTGACCCCGTGCTAGAACATATATTATATGATTATAATTATCTCCGACTTTATGTCTTGGTACTAAATTCGAGCAAAATACTAATTGTGATGTTTGCCGGGTATCAGGTAAGTCATAACAAATATGTTCGTGTGTGTGTGTGTGTATGTGTATGTCTGTGTGTGTGTGTGTGTGTGTGTGTGTGTGTGTGTGTGTGTGTGTGAGAGGGAGCTTGTGTGTTTGCGTATGTGAGTGCGCCTATACTTATATATTCACGATATCAGATATATCCTCATTATATATATATATATATATATATATATATATATATATATATATATTACCAGGAATCCACTTATATTATATTTACATGTTTACCAGTTCCCAGTCTTCGTCTGTTTATGTGTCACAGTCCTTTCAACAACAAAATAGCAAGACATTGAATGACCTAAATTGTGCCGATGTGTCGTTAAACAAGATCCATCCATCGAACAAAAATAGCAAACAATTATCTTATTCTTTATAACATGTAACTATCTATATTAGTTACAGTTATTATATTGGCTTAGTTTAATTTTATTGTAATATCGTTTTCCACGAGGGATGTAAAAAAGACGCACATGAAAACATTTCACTTTTGAACCTACGTCTATAGATATTATTTAATAACAAAGTGTGACAAGAAGAGCCACAAAACAAAATCCTTTTGACGTTAGCGTATGATGGAGAAAGTAAAATGATTGTCAATATTTAATTTGACGGTATATAATTATGATTGTTTATGGTGCGGTGTTGAGCTCTGTAGCAACTCTAAAGGAGTGTATTTGTTAAATGTTTATCTGGTTTATCAATCTGATGAAAATATGGAAAAGGTAAAATGGCTCGTTGGCTAAACTTGATGTTATTATACCGGGAAATTAACGGTACCTGTATTACTCTAAAATTTGCACAAATACTCTGAAGATGGCAATCTCCATATAATCGATCGGGATTTACTTCTTTTTGATTAGCTCGTGTTAGGATTCTACTTCTTTGGTTATCTCATGTTATTTGATCAAATATATCCGAGATAAACATATTGTACAACTCTATAATTTCGGATCATCATCCAGTGTGTTGCTGTTATTATTATTATTATTATTATTATTATTATTATTATAATAGTAGTAGTAGTAGTAGTAGTATTGTTGTTGTTGTTATTGTTATTATTATTATTATTATTATTAGTTATTAGTAGTAGTAGTAGTAGTAGTAGTAGTAGTAGTATTGTTGTTGTTGTTGTTATTATTATTATTATTATTATTATTATTATTATTATTATTATTATTATTATTATTATTATTATTATTATTATTATTATTATTATTATTATTATTATTATTATTATTATTATTGTATTTGCTGCATGAAACTAAAACAATACTTTGAAAAAATAGGTAAAAGAATCCCACCTTGACGTATCCAGTTCTAACACCGAATACATTTGATCTAACACCAGCCAATCCAATGGAGATTAAATAACTATTAACAATACCCAAATAGGTAATATGTCGAATAAAATATACTTGTACACCAATAAACTGAAGCTTCCGTAGAATAACATTATGGTTAAGTCTATCAAAGACCTGAGGTGCACCTAAATGAGTAATAAACATTTGGCAGTGACGCTTCGTATAATATCTTACCACAAAAAAAACGAGTATATCAAGTATTATGCTTTGATTAAAATCTAAGTTGATTCGTACAATTGATTAGATCAGATTTAAATCAATTATAAATTATGGCTTAATAATAATAATAATAATAATAATAATAATAATAATAATCCATATTTAATAAAGCGCCCTTTCTATATCAAGCAGCAGTAATTTAATTAAATATGATGTTATTAATTCTGATTGTTATTTGATCTGCGGTCTTTTGAATATATGACACCAGGAGCTGTACACCGACAAAAACTGATGTTTTTTGTCAAATAATTATATTTTCCATTTTTACTGTTGTTTTTAATATGGACTCGTGTATCACATACTCTGTCTGATTCAAAGAAATAAAAAAATTATTAATGTATTAAGACATTCGTCTTTAATAAGTGATATTTTTACGATATTAATATATCTAACAAAAGATGTAATTAATTACACGTCATTTTCGCCGACCGACTTAGTTTGAGCTGACTTTCCATCTCCAAATCAAAATATAATAATTGGACTGTACATAAATTGTGAAGACTATTACTAGTTTACTAGTTTATGCCGAGAAAATCACACAACCGGGCACAAACATACAATATGTTGTATAAAATCAGAACACTCTTGCATATTATTATTATTTACCTGTAGCTTTGTTTTTGTTAAACATGACAGTTGACCACTAACGATGAGTACTTAATAAATTAAAATTTCGACACAATGGTCAGACTTGTAATAATAGCATATTTAAAGATAATTGACCGGCAAGTGCGATACGTAATATTTGTATAATTGATATAACCTATTTTCTAAATATAGTTAATACATATCCAGTTTTTTCAGTATTGAATATCAGCCACGATATAAAAGTCCCTATTGTTGACATAATCCTATAGTCACTAGTCCTTGGTCTTGATCCTTGTGGTGAATCCTAGTTATCTGACATATCACACCGAAACAAGGCATCCATGTTAATCGTTGTCATGGAAACGTTGTTTTTATATAGATTTATACCATACTCTACAGAAGTAAGCGACCGACTTAAACAGAACCGTATGTCTAGAATGAAGCTCGATTTGTTCAGATGAAGTAGGTTTTTTTTAGGAATGTAGATTGATAGAAAGGTAACTTTCAAGCGTAGAAAGATTATTCAACCGTTAACAATATATCGTTGTCCATCTGAGGTTTTAAATGTCAAATACAGGTAATTTTAGTCAGATAATTAACACCTTTATCCCTCCATTGGATGTATATTGCCAAAATAGTAGATAGTGTTGGACATTAATCTATAATGTGTTATTAACAAATTAATATTTTACGTTACGTGTCTGCTTTAGTTTGGGGACGTAATACTTGAGTACGTTCATTTACAGAAACAGTTAATGAACTTTGACATATTGATGATAATCGATCGAGTTCCATCTTGTTTTAATTAAACATATTTTAAATATATAAAGTGTCATATTAGTACTTTATATAATCTAAATCACTCCAAGACAAATTATTCACATTCATAAGGTGATTAATAAACATTATTTGCGCCTAAGAGAAATATTGGACTTCATAGGCTTAGATATCGATATTATATAATGTTGATAAATATTTTGATAAAGTTATAGGGATTAATTTATGATGTTCCTGGATTATCATAAATCAGCATATCGTTTTGTGTTTAATACACACACACACACACACACACACACACACACACACACACACACACACACACACACACACACACACACATAATATATATATATATATATATATATATATATATATATATATATATATATATATATATATATATATATATATATATTATATATTATAAAATTATTATATATATATATATATATGAGAGAGAGAGAGAGAGGAGAGGGGGAGGAGGGGGGTATGAATTACATAATCTGTTCGGTGTAAGTGGCTTTGAGACTAAAATAATAGCAAATACATTCTGTAAATCATTCTTAAGTCGGAGTGCAACTCATGCCAGTGATTGTAGGATGTTTACTTACTTAGAGAGAGGGGGGGGGGGTAAATATCCCGCGCATAACCAGAAACATATTATGTGTTTTAGTATATGATCAAAGTGATTGTTCCCTTCTGTAACATCAAAGACACTCTTAATACCCAGCACGATAAATGTAATAAGAAGACGCTGTTCGATGTTACTACTGGTATATAGTTGTTTATAGTTAGTGATAACATCATCCAATATGTTTAACACGAATGTCTGAGAACTGACTAGTCCGTGGTTCTTATATTTTTCCTTATGAGACGAAGGCCGCTTTAGATTCTCATATGTTATGTTCTGCTATCGTAGACGCGTCTATCTTGTGCGTGTTAGTGTATGTATACCTATTTGTACGGTGGGTATATAAAACAGCACCGATAGTTAGGTGATATATGTCAAAATATTTCACACAAATTATCTTGAGACTCTTACCAAGAAAATGTTTTATTGTATCAACAAATAAAATGTTAAACAAACAAACGACATCTTTGTATCACGTGATTTGTAAATGGATACTCCCTACTCGTAGCATATCTTAGATCAATATAACATCCTCTTGTTATACAGATGATTTATTATCTTTTATCGATCCTGGCGATGTTGAGGCGATAACAGTTATCTCCCAAAATCTCTCATAAGAAGCCATAAGTTCTCCTTAGACATATCACAGATAAAGTACCTATCACTGATATCATTTATCAAATAGATTTGTTTATCTTTTTTTAGGGGGTGATTGTCTTATAGTTTTGATCGATTTTAAGGACAGACTCTCCTCTCTTAAACACATATTACACACGTAACACACACACACCACACACACACACACAACAACACACACACACACACACACACACACACACACACACACATATATATATATATATATATATATATATATATATATATATATATATATATATATATATACATACACATAATCTTTTCATATATCATAGATACATGATATTTTTCAATTGTACAAATAAAATATTTCAAGATATTTCAGGTTTTGTAAATATCTAATTTTATGCTGTTCAATATGTTACTCTGTCATAATTGTTATGATAATAAATGATAATCTCGGCGACAACAATTTTATTTCACTGATTTTTCATAAACTTTGACAATGTTTTAGTCATCACGGAGAAAAAGAAGTAAGACTAATATTAGATCATCCTTTTGAAGACAGTTATTAGGTTCTGCGTCTGTCTGTCTGTCTGTCTGTCTGTCTGTCTGTCTGTCTGTCTGTCTGTCTGTCTGTCTGTCTGTCTCTCTGTCTGTCTGTCTGTCTCTAAAATGCATGTATTTAGTCTTTTCTACAATGTTCACATTCTATCAAACACATTTATAATGTATTGTCAAAATAAATTAAATCCTTAATAATATGTGTTTCTTGTTATTTCCTTCAAACTGGTGTATAACATGATTATCATTCAAAACGCTTGCCAGAAATTGGTGATATTTGTGTTTTTAAAAAAGAAGCGATTTTAATTGTCGATTTGGAAACACTTCTACACCACTTTCTACGAGAGTAAGGGAGTGATATGTGCTTAGGTACATGTTATATACATTGGATAGTATGTCTCTACAGAAGATGGCTGATGACTGACTTATGCGCGAAGAAATGCCAATTAACGGTTTGTGATACATCAGAATTTGAGAGAAACAAAATATAGTTTCTCATTATACAATTTTAGTGTCGCCAATAATATAAGATTTTACATAATCACTCGGATTTCGATTCTTTTGAGTAAAAATATAATGCTCCTC
>JAODUP010000045.1:87500-292500 GCA_025642065.1 Paralvinella palmiformis | reverse complement strand
CATCTTTAGTGCATGCATTTTTATCAGTACATATATCATGTATGTCTATACAATAATTATGTACTTTTGCAATAGTTTCTTTAATACAGAATACATAATTTGCGGTACTTACATGTATATTTTCAAGATATAATTTGTCACTTCGTGGTTGAATAAAGCATAATGACACTTAAAAGACTTGATATTAAGAAAATATCCATTGGCTCTAAATATTCTCCTAAAACTTTACATTTTATTTACCTTGTCAAATTGCGTTAACGATCTGGATGTTGATTAGTGTAAACCAAATATTAGTAAACATTATGTTCAAGGTCAGTAAAATTCTATTTAAAATACCCTTGCTTCTGCTGAATCAGAATATTACAATAAAAGATCAAAGCATCCAAGGGAAATAAAAGGACTGTTTTCAGTGTTGTGAATAAAGTAATACATAAAATCAGACTGTCCTTCCAAATATTATCAACTCAGATAAAGATATGGTCCTGTGTTTTAATATCTTCTTCTGTCAAAATATATTAAATTTACATAGTAGGTTACTTTCGAGCACCTTATCACAGGGTATGTTGTTGGTAGAAGAGTCTTGCAAGTACATGATGGATACATTTCAGCCTTTTACCGAGACTGATATCAGACAGTTGCTGAAGATGTCATCTAATGCTTTCTTTGCAGTTCACCCTATGCTTACATAGCTTGTCAAGGATTGTCTGGATGTTCTGATAAGCCCGACTACAAATATAGTTAATAAATCATTATCTCTGGGTGTTTACCAAGATCCACGAAAACTGCCCCTGTAACACCATTAATTAAAAAACACAATATGGACTGTAATATTATAAACCATTACAGACCTTTTTCAAATCTTACATGTTTCTCTAAAGTTATAAAAGGGCAGTTGCTTTCCATCTATTTGATTAGTAATAACCTCAATGAATCACTGCAGTCGACATATACAAGTGGTCAAAGCACTGAAACAGTCTTGGTCCGAGCAAAAGATTATATTAATATGTCAATTGATCAAGGTAAGCCAGTATAACTTGTTCTTCTGGACCCGCCTGCTGCATTTGATACAGTTGACGACCATAATGTACTTTTCTCTAGATTAAAAGACATGTTTGGTCTATCAGGTAAAATATTTAAATGGCTTCGATCCTATCTGGAACATCGCTCCCAGATAGTGTCTGTTCATGGTATTTTATTTCATGTTCAGTTTTTGTTATCTAGTGTACAACAGGGTTCAGTTCTTGATCCTCTGGTTTGTTTTCACAATGTATACGTCCTCTTGGGATCATTGTGCAGCGATATTGAGTTAAATATCGCATATATATATATATATATATATATATATATATATATATATATATATATATATGTGTGTGTGTGTGTGTGTGTGTGTGTATGTATGTATGTATGTATGTATGTATGTATGTATGTGTATGTATGTATATATATCTCTGGATCCTGACAATGAATTAAATTTCTCCTTTTCCTTGAAGAATTTAGAACATTGTATTGTTGATATTCTGCTATGGATGACTCACAATCTTCTAAGATTAAATGATAATAAAACAAATATTATATAGTTGACATCACCACATCCCCAAAGACACCAGCATGACAGATGGTAACATCTTAGGTTGATCCTAATGGTCATTAAAAAATATAACAGTTATTTGTGACCAATGTATTAACATGTAGAGCAGAAAGACATTATCTTTATATTGGACTTGATATTAAATCACTTATTTTCATATTTCATAAACTACTACTACTACTACTACTGTGAATATGTCACATCAGTATCCCGAGCTGCCTACTACCATTTTAAGAACATCGACTTTTTAAAAGCATTCTTGACACAAGAAACACTCGTTACTGTAGTCCATGCCTTTGTTACATCTCGTATAGACTATTGTAGCTCCCTGTTATATGACATATCGGATGATAACATCAATCGTCTTCAGGGAATATAGTGACAAATACTAGAAAATATGATCATATCACCCCAATTCTTCAAAACCTACATTGGCTACCTGTTAGATAGCGTATCCATTTCAACGTTTTACTAATAACTTATAAATCTATCAATGACATGGCCCCTGATTACCTGTGTGAACTGATGTCCATTAGAAAGTCATCCAGAAAACTCGGGTTACCCAATCAGATTGTGCGTTTAGTGTCGTGCAGTCGCCACTTTCTGGAATAGGTTGCCGGCAGATATTAGAAATGCGTCGTAACTTGAAAATATTAAACCCGTTCTCAAAACACACCTGTTCAAGTTTACTTCCACAGATAAATAATAATTAACTTTTAAATCTCTTCGAGGGCTTTACAGACATATTATTTGGAGTATTATTATATTACATATTATTTGTACAGAACCTTTGAGTGGCTCCTACTATTAAGGGCGCTTTATTAAATATACATTATTATTATTATTATTATTATTAGTAGTAGTAGTAGTAGTTGTTGTTGTTGTAGTAGTAGTAGTTGTTGTAGTTAGTAGTAGTAGTAAACATGAACGTCTATCAATAGCTACCAATGTCTGTTTAAGTCTAGCATCTCCGGTTACCATTGTCTGAAGGATGTGAGTAATTCGATAACTAGTGTAAATTTCCTGTAATACTGACGGATTTACTAAATGCCGATAGGTGTCTCTCTCTCTCTCTCTCTCTCTCTCTCTCTCTCTCTCTCTCTGTGTGTGTATGCACGTTTGAACTCACATTGGATTTTCCCTCCAGCCGTCCGTCCGTTTGTTTGTTGATCTGTCTCGATGCCACCTCATGGAGGTACAGGAAATTTCTCTTTTTATTGTAAGTTAAGCGGAATCCGAAATAATTTTTCTTATTGACGATTCCTCGTATCTGGAGATAGAAATCATGAAAAAAATGAAGGATTTAATTAAATAAATGGTTAAAGGCGGAGGTGTACGATGATCAAAGTCGAGTGGCCATACTCATATACAGCAATGGTCTGAAGGTAATACAATGGCAGATACCTAACAGCATATTTCATCCCTTTGTCTTGGTTTAATGCGATATTTTTCTCTTAATAACTTCCTTGATTAACAATGTCCTCTCTCAAGATTAACATACGGAAAAAAAGTCAATCTCATTATTCTGAATAAAGTAACGCCGATTTAGAACATTAGAGACTTGTTACTTTAACGAAGGGTCAACATTATCTGACGTCATACGTCCCATTAATGTCATACTGAGTCATGGAGGAGTTTTTCAACTTCCTATAGAGGTCATCTTCTGGGAGACTAATGGGGACGGTCCGGATATTACCAACTATGATATACTGCTCATTGGCCACATGCAGGTCTCCGAGTTCGAATTATCCAGGTCCACTGAGCCAGAGTATACTAAGATAATCGATTCTACCAGAAAGATATATGACATGCACTAATTAATTAATTACTTCTGTCGTTTTATTCGAATGTATGTTTCCAGGTCGTAGATATTTGGTATGTTGACATTGTTGATTCACCTCCTTGACATGGCGTTAGTCAGGGTCAGGAAAATTAAAATCCGTTGTTCTGGATATATATATATATATATATATATATATATATATATATATGTGTGTGTGTGTGTTTGTGTGTGTGTGTATGTGTGTGTGTGTGTTCTGGATATATATATATATATATATATATATATATATATATATATATATATATATATATATATATATATATATATATATATGATGAAGATGGTGATAACATTTGAGATAATAATATATGTACTCTTTAAAGTAACTAGGCTAATATGTTGATATATTTAAATGAAGTAATTTACATTAGAAGTATTAGACTTTTCTGAATGTTTAGTTATCAATTGAAAATCCATGACAGAGTCAAACCGAGCAGATATAATATTGATTTCTTCGTATTGGTTGTAGCTGAGGGACTGAATCATCTAATTACATCAGGATTAGGTCTATCACGTACAGCAGCAAGCCTGGATATCTCTTCTTATATCAATATCGTCATACGAAAATTCACAGCAGCCAAAGCTATTTATATATATATATATATATATATATATATATATATATATATATATATATATATATATATATATATTATGAGTAATATGACCATACCTGAGGAGTTTATGTGCCACCATTGGGATGCATATAACTAATGCCTGTCTCACACTGTTGTTCTTTGACGAGTTCATGAACATATCGAACAAGTCTCAGATGTACAACACGGTACTCGCTGATGGTTTTGAAACTCTATCAAACGTAGCACACGAAATGATAAGATCTATTTGTTGAGTCAAAATATAATTCAGATATCTAATCACCACGACAGCTGGTATGATATAATCCCTGTAACAGCTGGTAGGTCATAATCCCCATAACAGCTGGTAGGATATAATCTTCTTTTTGTATATCGAAGATAATTTCCGGTTGCATCTATAGATCCAGATTCCGATTTGCGTAACAACAATCCACGTAAAGACGATGGCAAATGTATTTACTGGTGATGGCGGTTATACGTACCTGCCTCCTGGTGACTTCTCCGGCGATGACTGTGAACGAGGTATGATATTTTGGTTTCTGTTGTGGGGCCGGTTCGCTCAGACGGTAGAGTGATGGATGTGACAGAAATGGGCTCCTAATCAGCTTAATCGGCTTTTTGGTTGTGTCCTCCGTACAAATGAAATGTCAGAGTTGGCTTAGAATATAATATTAACGGCCTATAATAACAACATTTAGTAATTACTAGATGAATTACTAGATGACATACACAATTGTTCTTTTATTAAATAAAATGATATCGTAATGTGTTCAAGGATATCTAATTATTACTAATTGGAATGATTATTGGCTGATATAAAATTTAAAATTTACTTGTTTGAATGCATGTGCCTGTATGTCTGTGTAATTTGTTCTCTCTCTCTCTCTCTCTCTCTCTCTCTCTCTCTCTCTCTCTCTCTCTCTCTCTCTCTCTCTCTCTCTCTCTTCTCTCTCTCTCTCTCTCTCTTCTCTCTCTCTCTCTCTCTCTCTCTCTCTCTCTCTCTCTCTCTCTCTCTCTCTCTCTCTCTCTCTGTGTGTGTTTTTGTGTGTGTATATATATATATATATATATATATATATATATATATATATATATATATATATATATATATATATTATTATATATATATATATATATATATATATATAATTTATTTTACTATTAATACAAACTGGAACTGGGAGTTGGGTCCAGCAATATCCAGATTGTTGCGCTAATATTCAGCGATGATACCATCAGACATTATACAAAGAATGCCGACATTGTGGAGATAGTCAACGGAATCATATACACCGTTTGTTGACGCGTTTACTGCCGACGTCACAGTGCTGATACCGTCTTTAATTGGGACTTCGAAGACGTCCAAGATTTCTCCGTATTGATTATTGGCGGTGGGTCTAATATCTTGTCTCGGCGAACGATCCCGGAAGAGTATTACGAACATGCCGCCGAGATAGACATCTATCCGGCGTGGGTGTCTCTTCCTCGTAAACAACTATCAGTAATTGGTTTCTTTATCAGCCAATCATCGGGCTATCGTATGTTCGATCGATGAAAGTGTTCACGGACGAGGTGCTATGAAACATGAGGCTGGCTATATGTGGTTGATATGTCCCCACGTCTAGATAATGTGGTTTCATCCTTTCTCATTTCTGTTTAACAAGAAAGGTATAATTAAGCATCACGCCACTTGAATATTAACGTGAAGAGCAAGAATTCTTTGTTAAATTAGTGATAGTCTACTCTCATTTAAACCAATTCAGACTAATTATAATGCTGAACCAGCGCGAAAAATATGTGAAGTTATAAAAAAAACATAATAAATGGGTTAATATTATAGAAATAAAATGTAGCCACCAGTTTCACGACGTGTTTATGGTTGATTCATCAGGCAATATTATGTTAGATAACCCCAACAAGCTGATAATGTTTGTGGACCACTTGTTGTCTATTGTGGACTTGGACAATGGACAATGCCGGCGTTGTTTTCAGTCATCAGGATCGCGGATTCGGACTGTGGTCATAACAGTGGCGTTGAAGAAATCTTGATAAACAGATTTTGGTAATACACTGACGGAAGACCCGGTATCCCGAACGTCGGTGTACCATTGGATACGACACCGCGGATGTATGAAGCCACAAATCGAGGCATCATGATGCATGCTGAGGGCATTTCTCTTGAGGGGATGTCCATCGTTGAGCATTTTGGGGCGCTATTAATTATAATGTATTGAGTGAAAATCGAATCTATAAAGCTAACGATCCACTCGCTTTATATGCGAATAACCGAATGTACAATGAATTATGAGTAAGTAAGAACCCAAAGTTAATACCTCCCCATTGCGGTAACACGTCTATTGCCGTCATCTAGTGCCAACTGGTTATTTTTGTCTGTAGAATATAAAAAGTCAGTTTGGTTATCCGTATTGGACGAGTTTATTGTATTTCAAAATGTGGCTTATGAAACTGCAATTAAAATGTATCGGTTATCCTAAATATAAAAACACCTTTGCTATTGTTTATCCATTAAGGACATCTCTATTTTACGGACGCTAAGCGTCTCGTCGAAGCATGGTTGAAACATTTAATGTCACCACACAACAAATGCCCATTCGTGCACGTACACGGACGCACAGTAACATACGCATCAGCCATATATAGTGGCTTATGAAGGGTATCTTTAACCTGTTCGCACAAAGTGTTTTTGTAGATGTTGATGGCGGCCAACCTCAAGACAAAACTAATTAGTGTGACGATGACGATTAGATGGTACATGTGCTACTGTATATCTCAATACAGAACAGTTAGGTATGACGCTGGTGTTGATACTGTTGCTGCTGTTAATAATAGTACTAATAATAATAATAATAATAATAACACTAATACTAATAATAATAATAATAATAATAATAATAAATGGTTGATGCATTAGAAATAATCCTATTCGCATAAAATGAATCGTTAAGCTCTACATTTTCAGGTATATTCAATTATAGTGATTCTAATTATCAATAAAAACGCGTGTTAAATCAGCCATATAATTAAAATGTTCCTTTTTAGATATTAGAGCCTTCGACAGATGTAAGTAATAATCTACATGTTTATTCTATAGTTCTGACCGGAGAACGCTGTTTCGGTAAAACCGACGTTGAAGTCGCCATCGATTCAAATCTCAACGTGACAGAGTTATATTTCAAGCGCGTCCATAGATTCATCAAAATGATCCGGTAGATCGTTGTCAGTAACGTCGTCGACATGTCTGATATTATCACCTTTAACAATCTGCCAGAGATCGAAGTCCATTTATAACCGATTAGGACACCCTGGATTACGATCTGTCGACGCCTAACTACCATCCTAATAATACAAACACCGCTGGCTTCCTGAAGGTTATCCTGGATCAAGTGTTTACGTTCGATTATACTATACCTAGCCTAGTAGTTTAATATAACTGATGGACTATCTAACGACAATCATCGTCTGATGGCCTTACAGGTAGCTCAATCCATGAAGTTGGATATTTTGCCATCGGCATCTCTCTAACTAACGATCACGAATTACGAGATACAACTGATATTTGTGATCGTGTCACTTTGGTGAATACATTTGCTCAATTGAACGGAATTACTATAAGTTGTAAGCTTTAAACTCTACGAAGATTATACATTCTTCATCCTGACAATTATTAATCATCTTACAAACGCAAACAAAGATCAGTTAGCCTCGTTATTATAATATCCAATATGATTATTTTGTGATGTTAACAGGATAAAGATATAACTTGTTTATATTTATATATGTATCTGTATGTATATGTATTATATGTATGTATGATGTATATATATATATATATATATATATATATATATATATATATATATATATATTATATATATATATATATAATTTTATCGTCATATAGTCACGTCTCGTTTATCCGAACATTTTAGTTCATTGTTAAGTTGTCTTTAAATGTCGTTTCTCATATGTCAGACGTCATGTTGTTTTATATTTGAAGTAAACAATGGAATAATTAGCTTTCAACTTACCAATAACCACGTCCCTATATGGTCCACTTACATTGGCTGTCTAATTGTATACAACAATACAGACTAATCATAGATAAACACGCCTCCCACGCGTTCATACAACTAACAAATACACAAGCCTGATTTAATTGTAGCTCTTGGACTATAATAAAATGATGTAAAACGTGTGTTAGAATAAATCATTATTATTTAGACAACTTAGATTCAGTACACATAGAGTTGTAACAGAGACCATGACTACGAAAATAAAATAATTATTAAACCATTTAATATAATATTATAGTCTATGTGTATTGGTTTATGTCTCCTTCTATAGATGGATTATTCACCACGTGTCCAGCGTCCCTACGAAATGATATATCGTAGACTGGTTTGTCAGGGTTGATAAAAATCATGATTTATTTTTAAATAAAAAAAATCGGATTTTTTAAAATATGATTTAAATCGGATTATTTTTAATTAAATCAGTTTTTTCTTCAAAATCCATAAAATCATTGAATACGCTTATATATGTTTGTATTGTGCAGTTATAAAATATTAAATAGTCATGATCTATATAAGGATACATTTATTCAAGCTGTACATTATATACACTATAACACATACATAAAATTAATCACTTTATTATACCAGATAAAGATCATTTTGATTTCTTCTTTAGCAATTTGTATATAAATACCAGCTTGCCAGCTTTTTCCATTCCTAGGCGATCTATAAGCGTGAGCAGTCTGTCAGTCAGTCGCTCTGATTGTGAATGCCACCAGCCAATGGGACTAACTGAATTCATTATTTCTGACACAAACATGTACTGGTGGAATGGACCTGTCTTTGCCTTATAGTTTACTGTGCTGGCCATCAGATCAGGATAGTTTTTCAGTATATCTTCCATGGCCTTGTCTGTTTCCTCAACATATAAATCATTGCCCCTATATCGAGGATCTAACAGATGCGCAGAACAATCTTATGTGACGATTTCCAAATATATGGCTATGGCTAACATAGGATTTAATTTGCAACAACTAATTTAAAATATATCAAAATCACAATTTTATTATTATTGCGATTTAAATCACCGCTATAATGTAAATAAAACATGAATAAAATCCTGATTTAAAAAAATCAAAAACGGTTATTTGTTTAGAGTGATTTAAATAATGATTTAAATCAATGATATAAATCATTTAATTTAAATCCAACAACCCTGATATTTATACACATTTGTCAGTTGACTGGCTGGCCATAAACAGTTCTCAATCAATATCTCAGCTAGAGTAGAATGTATAGAAGCGTTGGTGTAAAAGTTATGCTGTGTATAGGAAATTGATATCTTCTGCATATTTTATTTGAGTGACAGTATCTCGGGAATACCTGATTTTAAAAAACTGAATCTGAAACCCGTTTCATGCTTTTTAACATTTTATTGCAGTATTGTGTTTATCATAGTTTTTTTCTATATTCTACTGATTATGACAGACGACTTATCTATTATTTTTCACAAACTTCCACATTGATATAGATACCAAGGGGAAGAACATATTCTCCTACCCTTTTGAAGTCCCTTTCATTTTCTTCATCAACAATTAGTGACTACAATGAGACTTCAATTTTTCTGATGATAATCTACCCACTCACCCAGTCATCTAGTCATCAAGTCACCCACTCACCCAGTCACTCACACAACCATTTAGCCAACCATCTAACCACCAATATACTCAATTAATCACTAACTCACTGTCTGTTTATCTGTCTGTACGCATGTCGGCCCGCCTGTCCGCATGTACGTATGTATGTCTGTCGTTATGCTTGTCTGTCTACTTATCTGTACAATAGATGTATATTTATTTCATATCTGTAATATAATGTTCAATTTCAAAATAAAACGCATCTTATATACAATGTACACACACACACACACACAAACACACACACACACAAACACACACACACACACACACACACACATATATATATATATATATATATATATATATTCATTTTCTACCATAATTGTGAAGTTTGCTTGGTATTATATTTATGTGGCATATTTATGGACAGACCTATAAATATCTTTCCAACGTTTTGAGAACACAAGATAGCTAATCTGGATCATTTCTCGCGAAATTTTCAAAACAGCTTCCTTTGATATTCATACCCGATGAATGGGATCACGTGATACTGTTGCAATGGTAACAAGTTGCTGACAAAGATCAAAGGCGGAGATCGTGTCGCAGAAATAATAATAATAATAATAAAAACAATGGATAGGGTTTCCGACAAAAGTCATTCAATCTTCACATCAGGTCGATGTTGCTTTATATCTAATTAAGATGTATTTGGAAGATCAAGCCTTTACCTTAAACATAATACATACCTGATACAATGATATCCTATTACAGTTTATGTGAGTGTTGATTGTAATTGGGATTAAAAAGTGTAAGGCTTACTTCTAAAAAGACGATCACGTTGTTTTTTTGTTTTTTTGCAATAACAATAATACAGAAGGTAAATTCCAAATTGCAGATTTAATACAATCTCAGTGATTATACTGAAAACATGATCCTACTTGTGAACGAGTTCAGTAACTTTTCTGTGATATAGAATTGTTTTTAGAAGAATGACTAGTTAATCTTGATAATGCCATAAACGATCATTAACGCCTTAATTGTAATTTGCCAACGTGATCCCTTTCTCCTGCAATGTACAATTAGCCTTCTACGACTTAAGACCAGACGGTAATAATAAAGGGAAAGATGACGTCATTTCCTGATTGAGAGTGTGGCATTCTTTTTATTTGTAAAGGAATCTGATTGCCGTTTTGTTCAAGGATAAACTGGCCTGTTCTTCGCAAATGTGTAGGAAATATCCGCACAGGATTATCATAGCCTGGTAAAAAATAGAACTTCTCTCAAATAACAATTCAATAAAAGTTAAGTGAAATTTTGATTGTTTTACTTTAATATTTATGAAAAGGTCATTTCCGTGTTGAGGCATTCGGGATGATTTTTTTTAAATGTTTAGATAATGAAAATTATGGATATCGCTGTATTTATATCTTCGGAAAATAATAGGAAGATATATTATCTTATATGAAATTCAGCAAATAATTCATTGACTAATTTTATAAATATGAATACAGTAAATGATAACATGCAGGTGTAGATAATAATATAAGCCCAATTAAGAATCTCTAAGCATGTGACACAGGTAAATTAATCATGAATGTATATATATAGAGGAGGTGTCCAGATATCTGATCTTCTTTGTTTCCTTCTCTCAGTAATATTCTGCAGCAGGAAAGAACTAGCCATCCCTTTAGCTATTTATAAACATCAGGTTTTGTTAAGCCAATGGTGGACCGTTTCAACTTCACGCTGAATCACGGGAATATATATATATAGGTATGCTATGCAGGTATGCTATGTGGTGGTGTCACAGTGGGGGCAGAGCACATGGTATCCAGATCATTTTAATTGGTTAAATTACTTATATATATATATATATATATATATATATATATATATATATATATATATATATATATATATATAACACATATATATATATATCGAGAGAAATAAAACCCCATTATATAATAAGACTGTGTTCGTGATCCTATTGCCAATTCTATTAAAACATATATCCTTGGTGATCAACATCGTTCTGGATAGAATCTCAAAGAGTTAATTAAAATCGTCCAAGTCGTAAAATTGCTTTATATTGTGTTACAAACTGATTCTTCTTCTATTTAATCCTTTGGTTTATTAGATAATTAACTTTTGTCAAAATGTTTAGTGATATTAATCCGGATTTGTTATAACTTCTATTCTATGGTTAATGTAATGAAGCATCATGTGTCTGATTTGAATCAACATCGGGTGCATAGGTGAAGTGTTTGGTGAAAATATCACATACACACACACACACACACACACACATATATATATATATATATATATATATGGTGATTGATGTTTTACGGCCACTCTTGTGCACGTAGTAGGCTAAATGGGCCGAGCGACCTCCAAAGGTAATGAAGCGAAGTCAAATATGAAACACCCTTCAGATATTCCCACACCGAGGTTCGAACTCAGGTGGTTGTGATCTGTGAGCCGACACTCTACCAACTAGACTAAGATAGGCGACTATATATATATATATATATATATATATATATATATATATATATATATATATATATATAGTTTTAATTATGATCATTATATTAAACGATTTGTGTTTTATTTTTAGAACGGATTTTACTTCCCAAGATAATATATACTTGGTTGTGTTGTATTTTCCAGTATTTTCCGGTATCTTCCATAGCAATTTCTTAGTTATTTAAAGGTTATGAGAAACAATTTTGAAATTGGCAAAACTGTTAAATAAATTCAATTCTATCAGTGATATTGCAGTTAATGTTAATGCATTGCTTCGTCATCCATATGAGTGCGCTATCATGTGAATTTTATATCAGTAGCATTTCTCAAACATACATTAGATATCGGATCATGATCAAATCAGATGATTTCTGAGTCGCTATGAAATACAGCGGTCTGTCACTTGTTCTGTGATATTTCGGAGACGTCTTTTTGAAATGTTACATGGACACGAAATATCAATCGACAACTAAGCGCGGATGTTTGCCATGGCGTTATGACTCTGTAAGGGGATGGCCAGAAAGGACAGGTACTGCAAGATAATTCGATATCACGCAAGGGGAGGGTCGGCCAAGATCGTGTAGAGGGATGGAATTATCGGTGTACCTACGCCGAGACCTCGCACGGGACGTCCCCTGAAAATAACGAGACGACAGCACCGATTGCTCGTCCAGTTGTGTAATGATGACCACACAAGGACAACTAGATGCTCGAAAACAGGATGCAGAACGCGATAAATATTCGATTACCCAGAATGCTAGCGAATGAACGGCTGATTCGGGCTGGATATAATGATTGGAGACCCATAAGGAAACCCTTAATAAAACGGGTACATCGGCAAAGACGTCTCCAGTGAGAAGAGATCACCTTCGTTGACAGCCATAACACCTGGAGTCACGTAGTCTTCAGTGATGTAGCTAGCTTCGAGCTGTATCGCCATTATGGTCGTATCCGAGTACTGGTACTTAGGCGAGTAGAATAACTGAACGACGAATAATTTATATTGTCGATGGTGCTAGCAGGTGGTGGTGACGTTACTGTGCCGGTGGAAAGGTCACTTTATTGTCATAACTGGAAATCTGGATCAGGACTAGTACATTCTTGTCCCGGAACAACGTAATGCTCCCATTTGCTCAAGCAGCTGTCCAGAACAACTTTGTGTACCGGAAAGATAATGCCCCAGCACACAGAGTCCGTAGAGTGGTCCGTTTTCTGGAAACCACGATGTTCACCATCTGCCATAATCTGCCTCTTCTCCAGATATGAATCCTATCGAGAACCTTTGGGCTGAAATTACTCATCGAATGAATAAATTGGCACACGAGTTTACCAACCTGATCTAATCGTGGTAAGCTAAGGTGAATGCATGACACGTTATACCCTTCAACACACTCAGGACCCTTGAGTATGGTATACTCCGTCGTGTTGAGGCGCTGCAAGCGGCCGCTGGGCAGGCACACAAATTATTGAACGCCATGACTTTTTACAGCCAGTTTAACACGGTTATCAACTTTCACGTCGATACTACCATCCACTATTGAGACACGTGATGTGAAATAAATACTGTGTGTTCCTGCAATAAGAGTCGATTTAACACTTTCTTCTCTGTTCCGTTCCATGTGCATTCCCATGACAATAATTTAACCAATCATACAACGCAATATGAACTGTTTACAAACCCGAAACAAACTAAATTTTTATGAAGGGATGTAACGGAAAAAGTAAGTCCCAAAAAATACAAAAACTAAATTCCATATTAAATGTCAACTCTAGACTTATGTCAAATAAAACGTTATGCTGACATCAACGTAAATGTGTGTTATTTTTCGTATCGTTTATTGCTAAAAAAAAATAGGCACCTTTGTTTTCGTTTACTTGAATTGCATCTCGAATGATGTCATAATTTTGGGTGTAATGTCGTTGCGGTCAAACGAAGCTTACGACAGCGGGTTTTTGTTTTACTCCGGTAGATAATTACAAAATATGGTCCACTATATTCCAATCGGATATAAAACATTAATATTATTGGATAGAGATGGATCGATAATCTTAAGACCCAGTTAGGAAGTGAATGTTGTTGAATAGAGCGAAAATAAAGTTACCGGTCGATAGTTGTCGGAGCTCAGATCACTTTGTAAACAAAAACGTTGTTATAGTTTTTATTTATTTTAATTATATGGAGGTAATTTTACTGTACATGTAGTCTGGTTTTTGGGGGTGTTTTTTTATAAGTTTATTTAGAAGTAGATAAACGCCATGGGCCCGTGGTACATACAGCTTATACATTTGTTGACGCGTGAGATCAGCTTGATGAAAAATAAATAATTTAAGAAAAACCCATAAATTCTTAGTGTAATTTGAATACATCGCTGGTCTTTTAATAACCGTTTCTGATTTAGACGAAAGTATATAGACAAAGTTGACTGGAGATCTTTCTATGCAGTACTGGGATATATAAGTTTGTCGAATAATGTCATACAATGGACGCATCATAATAAAATGATATTCGTCTTCTATAAAGCTACAGTTTTTTTAGATTCTACCTGGGCTATCAAATACACCCATTAATCTCTGAATAGCTAATGTGTAGCTGGAACATCTTCATTTGGCTAAAGGGCCTATACTGATAAAAACTGATAAAATGCAAGTATATGTCAGATAACAAACGTATACGGTTTCCGACAATAGGCTTGTTTTCTCTTCGGGTACTTAATCTCAATAATCGTTATTATTGCCCATTTCTTACTCACGTTTAATATATAATCGTTATAATTACGAGAATGATAGCTCAGAGAACAAAGTGACAATCCTTCTCACTCGTGAAACATCAAGATTCATGATTATCCGATGAATCGATTCGATGGAACGATCAGCTCTGCTTCATAAATGGCGATAAATCTCATCGACTATTAAACGAATGCATAATTTGGATTTAAACATTTTCATTAATAATCATTCAACTTATAAAATAACTCAACAATCTCTTGGAAACTTCACTGGGGTATTTGAATTTTGCTATTTAATATCTGATCATAGAGAAAGTATATAGAGTTTATTTCCAGCGAGGATTCCGATGGCGCCACATAAGCCCTCTACGGAAGGAACACGAAACCAAGTCTTAAGATTACTTACGAAATAAGCAAAAGAATATACTTTTTAGGGGAAATTATTTACAAAAGACATTGGTTTTAATATATTTTGACTGTCATATTTTAAATCACAGTTTAAATTATCTTTCAGTAATCTACATTACTGGAGAAACCTCAGCTGTAACTCGTTAATTTATTCTTTTATTGAAGGATTTCATCACTCCTTAGGTTTTTCCTCAACACATACTCTTACTAATGTCAAACTTTTCACCCAATATTCACGAGGGGTGGTCTACTGAGGATAGAATTGCAAAACAATCTTTCACGTAATTTTCTCTGAATCTAGATCACTAGTCGTCAATTGCATCTATCGCCATAATTTTCCTTGGAACGGGTCTTCACCCAAGTTTAAATCTTGCAATCTGAAGGTTTTTTAACTCATATCTCGTTATTCAATAACCTCCAGCTTAATGTTTTCACGATTAGTTCTAAAACCATCTTTAACTCTATTCCTGAGAAGAACAATTACGTCAATTACCAGGAGTCTCTCCGTTTTCGTATTTAAGAAAACAAATTCTTGAAAACCAAACTAGTTTATGTATGCATGAAATCATTTTTTTCTTCTTAATTTTTATGTCGTCTTTCGTCATTCTTATATTAATATTCATTAACATACACAGCCAAATGTGTATAAATAGGTCAATTATCAATCATTATTTAACTAGGACATAGAAATTAATGCTAACTGTGGTAGTAAGCCGAAGACATCCTAACAGCAAACTATTTATAAATATTCTAAAGTGTAGTTCATAGAAGTGACAGGTATTGAGTGTGGGGAGGCGTGTTTTGGCTGCATACGCTAATTGGTTGAAGGTTGACGCAAGTAAAGGGTATGGCATGTAGATTTTAAGCCACTTTTGATTTAGTTCTAAAACAAACCTGCTTCGAATGTTATTTTTAACGTATGATTTTCTTCGCAGCAAAACGAAAGCCTGTAGTTCTTCTTTGGATAGGAAAACATCCTACTGACATAAAGTGTAATAAGTCAAGTTTTATTAAGATCCATCCACGGTTTCTATAACCTTTAACATATTCTCCCAAGGCACCTGAAAAAGATTACTACAACCGAAACTGATCGTGTTATTTTGACTGAGTACAGTTACTGCTTTTCTATTGTGTTGATTTAAGGTAATAGAATTCTATATCAGTTTTATTTCATGTATTATTATCCTACAAACATGCGTAGTCTCTATTCACCTAGCGATTGTCAGAATTCAAAAATAGAACACAGAAGTATTTACAGGAGACTGAGTTGTGGTTTGAAGCATTCACCACTTCCAGTAAACTATAAGGATGATGGGATTCAGACCATCATCACCAGTAATTTACATCATTTACATAAACAAAACAGATAAATGTTTCCACTTAGAACCCTCTCACATCTAAAACTCTTTACCTGATTCTTAGTTTTGTAAGGTAACATTATGACATGGTTTCAGGGTCATAACAGAAACAGTTAACAACTCATGATTTAGTTATAGCAATTTTTAACAAGTCGCTGTATATAGGAATTATTGGCCCCTTCCAGTTATTTGGGGGGTTTCTAATCCACCAAAGTGAGGCTGGCTCCTGGAGAGGGAACTAACGATATAATGACGTCATCTGAATGGTGTCAACTGAATGGTGTCATAATCACGATGACTCATTTGTGAGAGAGAAAAGACCTAAACTTCAGTATGTGTCACGTTACGATGAATACATCAACTCAGTAGTATTCTTACCTGAAACAAAACGGCATAGTGTATAAATTAATGCAGGTGATAACCATTAATGTATTATAGAAATCAATAGTCAACCGCGAAAAACTTGATAAAAAATTACATTTATACACACACACATTCTCTCTCTCTCTCTCTCTGTGTGTTGTGTATGTGTGTGGGGTGGGGTGTGTGTGTGTGTGTGTGTGTGTGTGCATCTCCTTCTCTATCTATCCTTCTATATCTATCCCATACGGGACATTATATCAATCAATCTATCTATCTTTATATCTGTCCACACACACACACATACATCAACAATCATCATTATCATCATCTTCGTGTGTGCGTGTTAAATTTACTTCTATGCTTATAGATAATTCAATTCACTAGTTATTCAAGGAGTTCCAAAATGTTTGAACAAAAGAGCTCTGATTGAGGGTTTTTAGCCATAGATGTTACAAAAATCTAACATATATTTACGTCTTAACACATTAATAACTTACTGTGTGTATATTTGTGCTTATTACTTTCCGTAATCCAAACTGTAGCCACGGTAACGGAAGCCATTACAACGCCAGTTAGAAGAAGAACCAAAAACAATATAATCCGTCTACGAAGCAATTTTTTGCAACAAGTTTCATCTTCCCAGCTACTCACTCCGCCACGTTCACTAATGGTAATCCCATGAGCGCCTCCGTGGATCCTCATGTGGCGCCATCTAGCTAGTACATCGGGAGGTGCCGAATTAGGAAGCGTCACGTAAGAGAAAGAGTCGTATTCTATAGCTGACTCATGGGCTAATAAACTTCGAGGTCTGGAGTTTGTTGGTTCTGGCGGAGATTGGCAGGTAGCTTCGTCAGTATGTATTCTGTCAACTTCCGGTTTAGAAGATTGCTCCAAAGTTGGAATTTCTTGTCCGTTTTCGACAGGGGGCGCCACGTTATTGGATAGATGCTAGTGAAACAAAATGAATAATAGTGGGGATGAATAAAACTGATTAATTTATTTTATTTGCAATTTGTTTTGTTTTTAAATGCCATAAAACTTTTATTTAATAGCATTCGTTGGACAGGAGTTTCAACATTGGCATTTGCTGATCCATTTATTAACGAAATGTAATAAATTATATATATATATATATATATATATATAATATTTTGTTTAATTTTACGACTGATTCTTTCATCTTATATCCATTCGTTCAAAATGACTAAAGCTTAAACGTGAATTTAGCGTTCATTAATATTCACGAAAAAGAGATATTCACCAATGGCATGCAGACCAAAACAATACAAACTTAACATTAATATCATGTGCTGAGGTATTAGGTATTTCGGAAATGTTTATTCATGAACACGTTATGAAACGAAGTCCGGCTTTATATCGTGCAGTGTCAGGTGATTCTATTTACTGTCCGAGCACTGAAGTAGTTTGTAACTTCATATTTTATAGTCTAGTTGCTACCGTGGACGTATTTACCAACTTTATCCATAGGTAATTTTCACAAAGAGGAGATAAATCAACTGAGAACTATAATAATCAGCTGATATAATAATAACAACAGCTGGTGAACTTATAGATGTCTGCGACATTTGGTCACCAAATATTTAACATATAATTTTCTTCGAGTAGCTAAAAGGATTCGAATTCCAGACCAACATGCCGGTAATTTCTTCACGGATTAGATACTTAATCTAGTTCATTGTACCTTTAAAACTCAGCTCTGATTAAAAAAATGTATTAACAAATTAGATAAACTGATGACGTATTAGACGTTCTGAAGTAAAATGTCCAGTCTCGTTTTGAGAGTCAGTGAAAATGTATTTTAGATTTAAAAACAACACAAACTTATCGTTTGATGAATATTGTTTGTTTCCGGTTGACAAGGTCAACTCCAGATTAAGATAATCGGCTAATCTCTCAAAATGTTTATTCATTTCCATAATGGCAATTAAAAGTAACTCCACATCTCTGGACTTCGTTACTTGAGACAGAACACTTCGACACTCGTACTCTAATTCGTATACGTTCTAGATTTTTAGATATGTATTTTTTGTATTCCAAAATTCGAAGATTATAAGTCATTTATTGTACGTGAAAGAAGGAGGAAGTGGATGATGAAATATATAATTTATTTCCGGTTTGATTGGCTAAGAATTTCGTGTGGCGAATCGCTTAACTTTTAGACGCCTATGATGTTACCATAAAATCGAGTTGCCGATAGATTATGTATGAACAGATAAATAGTGACGTAATTAGTATTACAGAGTTTTCCTTGTCAGAAAAGCTGAAGTTTTCAATAGCATCAGTTGAATGTTTGGCTTGTTAAAAGGGCGTCTTTTTATCTACAAGGAGATATCGACCTATGATGTGACATGAATAAAGCGCCTCTGAACGTTAAATTGATACAAGGTACTATGGATAGATTTTAATGCTCTTTTCTATTATAACACAATTGACATACCTTATATTCTGTGCTGGATACATCCTCCATGTTAGAGTAATAAAATAGCTGGTGTCTGTGTGTGTCTGTCCTATATTGTTGATGGGCCAACAAGAACACTACTAGGTAATGTCTGTTATCCCATCTGATAGTTGGCAGCAATACAACTACACCTATATACACACACCACGAACAGACACCACGCCGTAATATCAATTCCTTTTCGGTCAGTAGAAATTAAAGCACTAATATATCTGTAATCCGCGGGCCATATTCCAGTCGTCGTGTTTTTGTTGGAAAATCAATAGAGTCCGATTTGTGTTTTGTATTTCGTGAATCGACGTAACTGAAGTAGCCGAATGACACTTTTCGTTTATAGCGAGTTCCCGTCTGCTCGTCTGTTGTTAACCTTCTGAATGGCGGGTCATCGCTGATAATTAACACATAATTATGGCTAATTAACAGCGATCTAATTATTACTAGACAGGCACAAACAGGTCAGAAGGATGGCAGTGCACAGAGTAAAAACTGGCTGAACCTGAGCGAGAATGTTTCTTTGTTGGAGCAGCTAAGTCAGTAAGTGGTCGTGTTTTGACAGGTCGGAGTAAGAACTGCGTGACGTTTTTTCCGTTTATTTCTCGGCGCCAACGTTGTCTAGGTGATACATAGACATTTGAAGGGGGGGGGGAAACTCTTCTGAAAGGACAATATCGGGACTTTGTCGTCGGAGTGATGTGTATGTAAGTATGTGTGGGATGGCGTGAGTATAATGAGCCAGGTGAAAGAGCAAGGTGTGTGGCACACCACGCAACACTCGATTATAACACACACACACACAGACACACACGCGCGCGCGCGCACACACACACACACATGCACACACACCTGCTGAACAATGTAGCACTGTTTCGTCGCTTTAGTATTCATGTTTAGATCGACATAATATCCATTGTTCATATGTTCGTTTGTCTCATTATCACTCCGTCGCTGAATAATAATTTATTTCTGTTGTGATTTAGCTAGTAGGCTATACTTGGTGCAATACGCAACTTTTCTCTATCCGTGAACAAAAACACGTACGGCTTTTTTAACCTCTTCGTGTCACCCCATCAGTTATTTCTTGTCACAATATATATATATATATATATATATATATCAAATCAAAATAAACAAAAGGTTTGTCACTTATCTGAATAGATCTTTTTTATGAGAGATGATCCACACACACACACACACACACACAGAGAGTAGTCTGTAATTTATTCACCGTGTTTTATTTTTACATTATCTATCAGGTCCATCAAAACATTTTTTTCCACGTTGCTCTGCCACATACTTCTCCGCCAAGTCTGTACATGGTAACGTGGCAAATATTCTTATTATCGCCCTCAAAGATACCAGTCATCTGTACGCTCGGCTGCAGACTACAGCCGTAATCCAGAGTGCGCAGTCCGTAGACATAGTGACCTTGACAATATCCGAAAACGGTGGTCTGCATCCATGGTGAGATCAAGGATGCCTTGAATTTGATTGTTACCTGGAATTTTCATAACATCCGGGTTTATTGAAAAGACAGTCCACCATAACGAATAAAACATTTATAGCAAATAAAGAAATACTTTGATTAGTCGGTGGTGGCTTAATAGACACTCTTTGTGCTTCTAACAGTGGATAACTATTGCCTATCGAGTGAGTGAGTGAGTGAGTGAGTGAGTGGGTCAGGTCGGTCGGTTGATCGGTCAGGTCGGTCGGTCGGTCTGTCCGTGAATCGGTCGGTCTGTGAATCAGTCAGTCCGTGAGTCAGTCAGTGAGTTAGTCAGTGAGTGCACTAAAACGTATCGGCGCAGGAAGTTAATCTAGTGTGGTCTCCTTTTAGTTGCCATTAACAATAATATACCAAAACAACTGAATCTTATTGTATATCGATATAAAATGTTTAGTGTGGAGCTTTAATTGATAACACTGATTGTGTCGTAGCTAAGTATTCAAAATATTAGTGTTTAGGAGTTTTTGTCAAATGGTAAAGTATTAAGTAACGTTTATTAAGAATGTAATCTCGCGTCGTGGAAGCCACCATATTATAATTGTTCGAGATGTTTATACGTTGACACGTTATGATGAGGATTTCTATCATCGCGTAATGTTGTGTTGGTGCATTTTACCTCTGACTGAGCCTTGAAGTAATTCGTTACTTTATGTTCAGTAACCTTGACCATACTATACACATCTTTAATGGGATGTGGTGTACAATGGTCGTAAATCACATGGCAGGTCCATTCGTCACCAACCTCAAATAGCCTATCTATGACAAATTTAACATTTTCAACGTAAGTTTTATATTATGAAACTTAACGATGTGCGTAACATTAAACATCAAATAATGGCCAGAAAAACAAGTCTCACATTGTCAAACGTGATCATTTACAGAAAACCAAATTTCCCAGTTACCAAACTCGTGCGCACACACACACGCACACACATACACACAAGCGTAAAGTCTGTTGTGATCATCAAACATATTATACACAACTAAATAGAGACTACATTGTTACGTAATTATTCTCACCACAGTGTTCTTCGTCTTCTCCATTTTCGCAATCTTTATATCCATCACAAGTCAGAAATGACGGGATACATCTCGAAAATAAACCACCACACTGGAACTGACCTCCACCGCAACCACTTCCTGTACGTATATGTGACGTCAATAATTCTAACCATTCATGTACACATTATTTAGGTCAATGGTACATATATAGATTTTTGTTTATAAAACCGATAAATTGCCGCTTTACGTAATTCTTAATCCTCTGCTACAGAAAAATTTCGGGTTAATAATGAACCGACCTTCTAATTTGTCAACTGATAATCTGATGGCTCGCATTTTGGAAACTGTGGCATCTCTATAATTATAATTGCGAAAAAAATATTTAAATTGTCATATCAATTATCATGCTAAAAAATGCGGATCTTATGAAGACAGATCAAAAGTTCCACTTTATTTATCTACATTAGATTCTAAGTTTAATGATAATTTAATTGAATTAAATTTTAATTATTTAGTTGTGAAGAAAACAAATTAACATGACGTATAAGTATTATAATATAAAACGTCTAACAATAACATAATGTAGTTATTTATTATAATAATACTGAACAATTAATATTTTGTTGAACAAGTTTTACCTCTCCGAGTATTTGGTGATATTACGTTCCAGTTCCTGGACTGTTAGCGACATCTCGTCAATCTTTTTGGAAATATCCAGATAATCATTAATCTCGGAGTAAGATTTAAAGACGGCGCCATTTTCGTAATATTTATAATCCTGATTGCTGAACACAGGTCGATTAATTATCAATAATATGCTGATTACTGTGATCACTTCTCGTCGATACATTTTTTTGTGTATATGTAAATATTCTAACTTTCCACGTTATCTTTATTCATTTGAATGTAGAAGTGGACTATAAGTGCCAGACACTTGTTTAAGTTCAAGTGCTTTTTGTTTTCTTAAACAATGCGAATATTTGCGGATTTAGTACTAAATTGTGAGCTAGATTTGGGTTAAATAAATAAATAAGTTCTACAATTTGACTCTGTATTAGTTTTTGTTAAACAACAAAAATCTAGTTTCTGGTTCGGTTTCATTGAATATATTTATATTTTGTGGCCAATCTCATTATACATATTTGTTTTCTTGCATCTGCACATTTGTCATAAAGAAAAATTTACATACAAAGAAAGGGTTTTAACTTCGTCAGATAACTATTATCTTCTTTCGCAGATGATCCGTTTATCTCTTTTTTGTCTTTAATTTATCTTTGTACTCAGTTTCTTTTAGTGACGGTATACTCCTATACCTTCCCAGTTACTTTAGGAGTATAAGGCATACAGCTTACTACTTACACATCCTATCAATTAAAATCATGTTGCCAACCTTCAGTCACTATCAAACTTTATAGACATCAATTCTGTATGAACAAATAAAGTGTACAGACCAAATTCCTCCCCCCCCCCCCCGAGGTGCACCATTTATCAGCTTCAAGGGTGTACTTGTGGTTTATGTTCAGTAATTACGCAAATTAAATTGTTATGCCGTCAGCGGCTGATAGACGCGGGGGCGACATTGTGATCATTGTTTGAGATAAAGGTTAGCTGATAACAAATGATCTTGAGAACCTCGGTGTTAGAATTTTGTTAAAACATTAGCCTATGATAGTTGGCGTGTTGTATTGAACAACGAAGCGATTTATTACGAAATAGATTTCCTTTAGACTGAATAAAGGTTTGCCGAAAACTAAAAGAAATCTTTGTAGTGCAGTAGCAGATTAGCAATACCTGTTTTTAGAAAAGAAGAAACAAAATGTTTTATTGATTTTTCTACTAGATAAGATCTTATTAATAATAATAATATGATGATGCTGATGATGAAAAGGTTGTACTATTGGGGAAATACTGTATTTGCGAAATTGAAAATGGCCACCAACTATTTATTAGAAAACAGTGTTGTAGCCTTATACCATCCTCTTGTTGAAACAGAGACTCGATTTTGGTGGCAAAATGTATATTTTTTGTGGTAAGAGAATACAATTACAAATTATAAATTATAATCAATAAGCCTCATCAGTTTCAGGCATATATGGTAATTCTTAACATATATAATGACGTCTTTTGAGTAACGAATATCAAATTAAAGTCAATAATTTCGTTAATCAAATGCGATCCTAACAGATTCAAGTCGCTGATCCATATTAACCTCGTACTACAAGCATTCACCTAAACTGGTCAACACAATTACTTCAGTACCGTTATCAATCAATATATAAACGTCTGTCAACGATTCAATCTATTGATGCTGCTACATCGGGATCATTATCCTCATAACATTCCTCTTCCACGACAGCAGTGGCTGTGTTTTGGAGTTTAGGCTCCATCCCCGCGACGGGCACAGAAGTAAGATGCTGAAATGCGAATAGTGGATCAGCTCCAGAATTGCAGCGGATTAAGGTTATGAGGATGAGCATTCATGTTTATTAATTTTCGGTACCGATTCAGGAAGATGTGACACATCGGCTGATTGGCTCTAACTTATTATTGTCAGGATAGTGCAGCACGGGGTTGGATCGGTGCTGAGAGCACATCTCCAGATGGTAGTTTGAAGTTGTATCCAGCTCATGTACTCGTGGATACCTGCTTTAGTGGACGGCTGTAGTTGGACACCTTTGTTCGAGCCATGCACAGAAGAGACGCTATGTCTAATTGATGGATTCGGATATCCGCATCATGAGGCGGTGAATGCTGTCGACTGAGATTGAACATCATTAACGTTTTTTTCTGTGTGTGTTTTCCAGCTTATTGAGACTGTTCTTTCCATATCTCAGAATCTTCCATATTCTCCGTAGGAACGATGCGTGGCTTTAATATCACCAAGTTATATGAGTGCCACTTCACTCTATGGCTTTGGCTTTGTTGTTCGGGGAGAATCCCCAGACGCTTATTCGGCACAGCCTCTATGTTGGAGTGGTTGAGAAACACTCCTCCCCCACCACTCACAGGGGAGCAGTACGGAAAGATGGAGCCGAAATACCCTGAGGGTCGTCACTGCCAAATGGGATGATCGACTGACCACAGACGATCCACCGACGACAGACCGCTCTGCTAAATAATTCAACATCTTACGGACACTTAACGGGTAGTTTATACTGCAACGGCTTAGCAATATGTGTGGATGATAAAATTGCCTCTATTGCCTAGTGGATAAGAGCGTGGGTCTTTCTTACTCATGGTCACGGTGTGCGGGAGGTCGGAGGGTTCGAATCCCGACCATGGTAGTATGGTAGGAGGAGTTTTTCATTCAACCAAGCAACTGGCAAGGTTTTCTCCGCAGAATATGCCATCTATTGTAAATTCTAAATTTATTTAGAATTAGTTCCCGTGGTGAAGCTGTAAATTACAGACCATATGTCTCCCTTACTTTCGGCCATTATTATTATATTTGTGTCATAAACATATAATTATATTACGCCGCTATAACTTGAAGGCATAATATAATACGACAAAAAGAAAAATAGCTTCCCCTCCCCCTAACTTAAAATACGATATTACAAATGGTCAGTAAGTAATATCATTATGTACCTCCAGCAGATATCGGTACAAATTAATATGTCTTTCTGAATAGAGAAACAATGTTAGCTATTGAAATAGCGAATAAACAGTTTTTAATACAAGAGTAAAATCGAGAAAAGAAACCGTTTGTTTGATTATTTATCCATCAAACGAGTTGGAATATATATATATATATATATATATATATATATATATATATATATATATATATATATATATATTATATTCATATATATTTCAGTGACATTTCTTCATTGATATTTAGTCCAGATTATGAATTTTAAACTGTTTTTGTTGAGATACATATTAAGCTAGAATATTTAATAGAATAAATTTCAAGAATATATATATATATATATATATATATATATAAGAAGAGAGAGAGAGAGAGAGAGAGAGAGAGAGGGGGGGGGAGTTGGCCATCCAGCGAATGACTCATGTTGATTGGAATGATAATCCACCCAATACATAATGAAATCTATTTATACAGTAAATGGTAAGCTCACTGTAATATATTAATGTTAAAATAGCAACTTGTTGTTTGTATTCAGCAAGTTGAATGTTAATTTCGTATTTGATAGAATTCGCCTGTCAAATATTAATAAAGATGACACTTATCACATAATGAGAAAGAAATCATTACAGAACACAAATCGGTGCCTGTTAAAAATACTAAAGTAAATATGTTCTGTAACATAAAGTGTACGTATTTATTTACTAGTATCATGACACGTATTCATTGACAAATGCTTTCTTTTAATACTGGCACATGCAAAATAGCATTAACAATTGAAGTGACGAGTGTGCTAGGTAACTTATTAATTTTATAGACAACATATCAGGTTGGTATAGAGCTGTAGATAATTAGTCGATATTAGAGAGACAAAAACTTTGACCATACTCCGGAAGGGTTACAGTGACAAGCAACAGAAGATGGAAAATATTGATTTTATTTTATTGCTATGGATATTTGATATATTATTTCCAAATACTGACTATATATATCTACCATTTAGAACACTTGCTCATATCAGTGTTTTCATTGTTGCCTACCTGTGACACCTCAATAAACAGATTACGGTTGATAACAGTTGTTAAGGCTCTCATTACAGTCGGAATATATAACATCATATATATGGTGGTTGTTGAGAGTCTTTGGGACAAACACCGAGTCCAGAATGATGGCATCGTCAGTATTAATAGTTATTGATAAATTGTTTCTTTAGGTGTTAGTTGAAGGATTTAATAGTTTTTTCCGGGATCGAGTACCAGATTTCAGGACCTTTATGACGTAGACTATATATATATTGGCTACTACTGATATACGTCATTGTTTTAGATGAGGTTTACTTCTGTTTCCGGTGTCATGGGTACGTATATATGTCGTTAAATGTAATGATTTGTGTGATTGGTACAGAGAGGGTTTGTTGGGGGGAAATAGACATGTATTTAGCAACCTGAAGTATATATATATATATATATATATATATATATATATATATATATATCATGTAGTTCCAAACAAATTATTTCTTAAACAATAGGCTGGTGTGCGCATTATCTGGAGCTTTTGTAACCATTCGAATGGCATTTTTCTGCTTAATAAATATTTTATTTATATATGTCCTGTGAGTGCAACACCACAGTGAGATTGCATAATCAATATATGGATATATCAAAGTATAATATAGTCTAATTGGGTGATTGGTATTCAAGATATGCTAATTTACCTTTCTTAAAGGGTATATAATGAGGCATGGAGTTTATTCTTAATATAGTTTATGTGATCATGCCATTGTAGTTTCTCCTCAGTATAAACACCAAGGAAATTTGACATTTTTCAGTTCAATAGTTTCGTTTCCAATTTTAATGTTTAGATTTTTATCTAAACAGTTGTGTCATCGGCAAATAGAATAGATTTCGAATGAATAATACAATTTAGAAGATCGTTTATGTATACAATTAAAAATGGGCCTAATATTGAACCCTGTGGAACTTCACGTGGAGCAGTGTACGTGGATGATTTAATGTCTTTATATTGGAAACAATTCTATTACTGAAGTAACTTCTGAATCACTCCAAGGCCGTGTCACGTACTCCATACCATTCAACTTTTTTATTAACATATTATGATGAGTTGTGTCAAAAGCCTTGGAGACGTCCATAAATACATCAAGGATACTTTAATTGTTTCTTTTCGAATGATGTAACTGTTTCATCTACGAGTATTGCTTGTGTGGTTGAGTGTCTCTGTCGGAATCCATATTAGCTTGGGTAGAAAATTGATTGTGTAAGTAAGAAATTATACAGTCGTTTATGAGTTGTTTTCTAGGTGGTTGGTAATAATTATATTGATCTATAATATCTGTCCTTCAATTTATATATAAGGATGACTTTTGTTATATTGAGTGATTCAGGAACTATTAGAGATTTGTTCATCAGTGTTAATTATGACTGGATATGAAATTTCATATTTCACGTCTTTAATTAATGCAGGAGTTATTCCATCGTATCCGGAACTATTTTTACGTTTAATTGAATCAATTAATGTGGCCATTTCATTTAGATCTGTAGGTGCTAAGAACAATTTTTTTTCAAATTTATTTCCCATAAGCGTATCAAAGTTAAATTTGGAGGAAGGTATATCATTTGAATATTGTTTGCCAATATTTGTAAAGAATTTGATAAATTAATTTGAGATCATTCATTTGCTTGTCATTAATTTTGGAGGTTTCGGAGATAACTATTTTATCCTTTGTTCTACCTATAAGTGAATTCATTCTTCCCCATGTTATGTATATATGTTCGGCATTATTTTAAGCGTCACATACTGCTCAATATGTTTGGAAACCACCAATGACCAGCAACTAACAGCAAACATTATGATTAAGTATATTTCAAATTGTGTCAATCCATGTATCTTAATCAAGAGTTTGAACTATAGCTTACGCGAAGACTATGAACTTTGATCTCCACCTGATATAATTCCCAGCCCTGTTTTTTAGACATATTGACACTCATCCTTGAATTAATGCTTTGTGGATAAATCTAGCATATAATTAAATTATAGTTTATTTTATATCTATTTAAATATTTTACTCAAATAAATTGAGTGCGATTCATTAAACAGAACTACTGATAATAAAGAAGATTAGAACTATATACATGTTATCGTGAACATTGTAGCAATCATGGTTCATATGGTAAAAATAGTGAAGTATATTTAAGAGACATATAGTGATGAACAATTTCGGGATACGTATTTTAATTATATGATTCGTAAACAGTCCCAGTGTAGGCCCTTAATTTAGGTTAAGTGCTTATATCCAAAGAAAGTAGCCTAGTCCTACCGATTTCCTATAATCTTTTAATGACCCTAGCTCATGCACTAGAATCTCAAACTATCAATATTTTATATAACTTACTGTGTGTTTACAATTATGTCTGTCTTATGTATCACTTCAAATTGTAAATTGAGCACTGTTGTTCAATATCAGATTATTAAAAGAAAATGCTGAAGATTTCAAAATGTTTGCGCACTATCTTTGTATCACCAAAATAGTATATGGTTCTTGAGGAAATTTTAAGTCTTCCCATTATAAACACACTGAAAGGGTCAATATTGAGATAGGTTTTTATCAAGTTGTCGTTGACAGGTTGAAATCCGTAGGTGAAGCTATGATAGAAAAATTTCAACTTAGTGAAACCGTTTTTGGTGAAATGGCTATCAACGGACATTTGAGTTTTGATGTCAGTAAATAGTATGTTCATGGTGTTAAAGATCTACTTATAGAAATTTGATAATGATAATGTGTGTTGATGTGTTGGTAATGATGTACTGATCTGTCATAGTAATGTCTTAATTATCATATTAAATTATGCGTCACTTATCTTTTGTAGTATTGATGATGTTGTCTGCATGTGGTGAAACAACTAGTTATGTAAGCTTACGCAAAATATATATTTTAGTGAATAAAATGCTACAAAAAACAAACTTTTTGTGTGACTGTGTACTTCAATGATGCACAGCCCAAGATGAACTAAATTATTTGTACGACACCAAGCTGGCTGTTATGACCTTTTTCCAAATTTATGAACGCCTAAGCCAAGGAAGTCATGTAGCCGAGATTTTGTGAATTGTCATCAAGCATTGATCACACTAATCAATGTTCTTTTCTAGCTTGAAATATTACAGAATGAAACACTTCGTAAACAACTGATGCTTGGTGTACTACAATCATAAGCTGATACACAGTTTCATATAGGATATATACTATATAGATTTATATTCTCTACTATTGTTGTGATAAAGTACTAAACATATTAGTCAACAGATACAAGTTGTATTACATCGGCATACCATCTACTCCACACCTCCAAGAAAAACATGTCAATGATGGATCAGATACGATTTTTCTTTGTTTAGCAGAAATATACCATGTGGAAACAATTTGTAATTACACTTTGTGGAATGATGAGTCAACTTTCGGCTGGGTTTAAAGAAACAATGGTTTATTCACCAATGAAAGTTTTAGATGATGTTAATACTTCTCAATTACCCACAACATTGATACACGTTTCGTCAATCGAAATTCTTTGTTTGGTAATAAATAAATATACAGTCATGATATTTATAGGATAATTAATAGCATGTTGATTTTTAGGTTTCAGGTTTTGTTGTTCGGGCAGAATCCCCAGGCTGTCGCTTATTCAGCACAGCCTCTATGTTGGAGTGGTTCAGGAACCTCCTCCCCCACCACTTACGGGGGGAGTAGTACGGAAAGATGGAGCCAAAATACCCTGAGGGTGGTCACTGCCAGAGTGTTTTACATCCTCGGGGGTTTTTAACGTCCCCCTTTATTTTAAATAATTCAGTGGAGACGGCAGCGCCATTTAACGTGGTCAGTCACCCACGATATTGTGAGCCAAGAAATTAATCTCTGGAAAAGTTTCGACCTCTTACAGGGTTCGAACCTGTGACCGTTGGCACCGAGTGCCTGGTGCTTAACCGCTAGGCCACCGGAGCTCACTTTGATTTTCAGAATGGGGCTGTTAATTCTTATGTAGCCTGGGCTGTCGTAGTGATGAGAAATATCTTTGGTGGGAATTTATTGTCTCATTAAGATGTCTCGCCTTGATATGATAAATGGCTATTAACTGAGGTCATGTGCTCACTGTTGTTATTGATATTAGAAATTAATTTTAAACAAATTATTTTTATACACCGTTCAATGTGATGATAACAAAAAATAAATGAAAATCATGCTACTGCACTATAAAAAAGAAGAAAATATATATTATATTAATATTTATTTGATCACCTAAGTGGATTGGATTTATATATTTATAAATGGATTATATAGTAGCACATATTACCATTTATATTTCATTACACTACCAGACTTTAGAGCAAGGTAATGCAATACTGATAATTAACATCATTATTATTACAGAGTAAAATTTAAGAGAACAATCCGTTACACTTGGATATAAGGTTACGTACAATAGTCAGCGAAATACGATAACAAATGAAAAACATCAACAAAGCTCTTTTGGTGGGGCTCTAATTGGTACGCTATCAAGGCTAAACTCTTTAGCTTCGAATTGTTGTTTTTCGAGTGGTGTTAGCTGATCCAGCGGCGTATAAACGAAGTTACTCGGTACTTTATCAGAAGATCCTGGTGCTGGCCCCGTCTGACTTGCTGGCTTCCCAAACAGACCAATCACTTGGGTGGTTTCAGTTGTTTGTACATTCTCTTTGTTCTGAGTAGATGGTGCAAAGCTAAATGTACTCAAGGCTGACGCCGTTGTCTGTGGTGCTTGACTGGGCGTCACACTGTTATGCTGCTGATTTAAAATGGAGGAGGGTGTCTGGATCACGTTGCCAAATACCGGCTGTCCGGGTTGATTGGAGTTTCCAAATGCTGATTGGATATTCTGGGACGGCTGAGTACTGACACTAAATGCTGACTGATCAGACTGATTTGTGCCAGTAATAGGAGCTGGTTGATTAGTTTGACCTGACTGAGTTGTACTACCAAATGTCGACTGATCGGACTGTGAGAGTTGACTGCCAAATCCAGTTTGGCTGGCAAACTGATTTCTGGCTGCCAAACTGATTTCTGAACTACCAGAAGCTGGCATATTGGTTGCACTACCAAAAATGGATGTTCCTGATGCCTGTGTATTAATTGTGCCACCAAAGCTTGGTGTTCCAGATGACTGTGCACTACCACTGCTACCAAAAACAGATGTTCCAGATGACTGTGCACTAGCAGTGCTGCCAAAACCAGATGTTTCAGATGGTTGGGTACTACCTGTGGCACCAAAACCAATTGACCCAAAGGATTGTGTAGTACCTGTATTACCAAGGATGGAACTTCCAAATGTTGGTGCAGTACTTGCATTACCAAAAACAGATCCAGAAGACTGAGCAGCATTTTGGTTACCAAAAGCTGACCCCGAATTGCCAAACACTGAAGAACTACCAAACACCAGCGATTGACCTGTGTTTTCTGGGTTACCAAACAGAGATGCAGTACCAGACTGTCCAAACGCAGAAGGTTTTTGTGCCGTGTTACCAAACAAAGACTGATTTGATGTACCAAACACTGAGTTTTGATTACCAGTAGTGTTAAATGCAGATTTGTGCTGCTCACCTGAAATAGTAGAAAAATAGAGTTAATGAAAGTAATTTTGCATTACTGTATTAAAGGGTTAACTAAAATGATATGAATGCTACGCATTACATACTCACTATTAAGTAATGGGCTTCTTCCGCTTCCTGGTGAAAAGATACTGGAAATAGAATCATAACATTAAAAACAGCCAAAATAAGCCACCTAACAGAACTGGAATTGATTCCCTAGAATTGTTTATTTAAAAAAAAGGGAATTGGAATTGAATGAAGTTTGCTACCAAAAAAAGTCCACATATATTTTTTAATTCAGAAATATTTCTTCTATGACAACCCTAATTGGAATATAAACTACTCAGAGTAGGTATTCCAAGTAGGTACTCAGAGTAGGGACTTAAAGTACCTACTCATAGTAAAAAGTAGTAGGTAAAAAAACCAGGTGGAATTGGAATTGATAAATTTGATGTGGAATTGAAATTGACCAAATGGAATTGAGTGGAATTGGAATTGACAGAATGGTACCTATAGTAACATTAAAACATGCTCTCTATGGGTGAACTTACATTAAAATATCTGCAACCATGATCTGTTAATACATATCATTTTTAAATCACAACATCATACAGCACACAACTATCAACTGAACTGAATATTAAATACTTTACTGGCAAAAATGATTTCAGAGTCAGAAATTAGAACAAATTATGCCATGCCCTGTTCAATCAGCAGTAGATGTGAGATTACTTCTAACTCAGCATGTTATAAAATACATGAATTTAACAAAACAACCTTGTTGCTACTGGAAATATGATTTTATTCCCTAGAATAGTGCTGTTATTAATTGTAATTAGTGTTGTATATAAAAATTTTAAATTAATCAACTTCTGAGAAGTTTGTGTAATTGTCACTCAGAAATTTCATCTTTCTGACTTAAACAGGTTTTAGTTAAACATGCAAAATAATTCAAAATGTATGGAATTTACCATGGTTTGAATTTATTTAAGAATATTTTCTTTACAACATGGATTCCTTGAACACGCAATTTCCAAACAATAATTTTTAATCCATTTATAGCTGGTAATGAAACAAGGTCCCACTTTTTCTGAGTAACTCACCTTGATTTTGTGTCTGAGCTCTGATGAGATGTTTTCAAGTTGTTATTTACATCATTGACAAATTGTACCTGTTAAAGACAGAAAGTCATCATGTTGTGACCAAAAACAAAACAAAGGGAACCGAGACATCAAAGTATTATTTCAAAATTAATTATTTGAGAAACAGCAATAATTAATTTTAACCTTGTATAGGTTATAATTTGGCAAAATTTTAAGAATCCATACACCTCAGAAATAATGACTGTACTAAAAACTCTTAAGGTCATATTCATCATACAACACTCAATAGCAACAAAATTCATTTATATAAACAAAACTTGGCAACAAATCTGTTTGGCTTAAGTTATGTTAAAAGAATATCACAACTGAATCTTCTGATTTACTCTTTAGCTAACAGATGAGAAGACATTCTTACATGGCTAGCTTTACAGTGGCACTACCTCAGATTGTGTTATAGGATGTTTTCCTGTTTACTTTATTACACAACTTTGATTGATAAAACAAGATTAGTGAGTTATTAAAAAAATAAGAATGATAATTGTTCTGGACATGACCATATCTATCACTACTGGGAATCTCCATTTAGAACCTGTAGCAAATGAAATGATCAAGACAATAACAAAATACATCAGCTATAAACAACAACATTTGTATTTCTTCTACAGAGATGGCTAATCCTTGATGTACGAAGCAAAGATCCACATTTATATCAAACATCTGCCAGCTGTGACTTACGGGTGGTGCCCATCCTCAGATCCTGTGTACAAAATCCGATTACTATCCTTTAATACAATGTAATCAGACAAGTTTGAGGTTTTAAAAATCACATGTTTGCGTGCATGTGAAAAATGAGGATATTCAGAGGACATTCAGATGATCATCCATGCTGGATCTGGTCAAATATCTTCCAATAATCAATCAGTTAATGAAGACCAAAGGGGAGTACAATAATTAGGTAACAGTGGGTATTTATTTAAATTAATTTAAATTCTGAATCAGAAAACATTCACTGAGACATTAATCATCGCCTATAAAATAGGCCAATAGTGTGGAGTACATGATTTATAATTTTACATGTGTTCCTTGTGTGACAATCAATGTCATCAGGGTTCGAACTAAGTGCTAGCCTATTAGCCCAGGGCTAACAGAAATACTTGTGGGCTAGTAGAATATGTATGTTATTAGCCTGCAGGGCTACTGGTAATACACATATTTGTGGGGTATCTTTGGAGAATACCATGATTAATTGAAGACATATCTGTATACTCATGCCATTATTGGTCGCAATTGCGGTCTGTTTACATATTTCGCCAATAACAAAGTGTCTTATGGACTATTTACGACTGGTAATATCCAGTATCTGCATTCAAAATATAATGCTATAATATTTACCCAAAGTATCCCAGATTTCCCCACATAAGCTTACCAATTTCAAAAAAATTCCAGATGCACGCCTCAGGACCCCCTACTGTATCCTCAGGCCTTGCTGCACTCACCCGTGTGACACTCACTTGTTAACTTTGGGCTAGGGAAACTTCAACTGGGATAATGACTGGAAAATTTTAGCTTCTAACCATGTGTTATCACAATAAGAAATAAAATTATTATTACATTCTATGTGAACAAATTGATGCAGTGCTTGATGATGATGATGTTTTACGGCCACTTTTGTGCACATGGTAGGCTAAATGGGCCGAGCAACCTCCAAAGGTAATGAAGCGAAGTCAGAGATGAAAAAACCTTCAGATATGCCCACGCCCGGATTCGAACATGGGTGGTAGTGATCTGTGGTCCAACAAGCTACTGCTAGGCTATGGAGGGGGCCCTGATGCAGCGCTTGAACAAGATGTATGCGTGCATATTATTAATAATAATAAAGTATTTCTTAAGTGCTGTATTTCCAGCACATTGATAATAATAACAATAATAATAAATATGATAGGCATATTAATGTTAACCAATATTACAGTAATACATGATCAGATATTAACAGCTTATTACGAATAAACTAATTGAAATGACATTTGAATGCTGCAACAGTCTTCATGGATCTGATAACTTCTGAGAGGGAATTCCATACAGTTATAGCTTGTTCGATGACATCTTGAGTAATGAGAATAATTTTGGAACTAGACAGTAGATGCAGCTGCCCTTTGTGGATTGTCAACAAATCTCTGATATACCAGGGTGCAGCACCATTCGGTGCTTTGAAAGTAAAAAGTGTGACCTTGAACTTAATATGTTGTTCCACAGGTAACCAGTGTAGACTCTTTAAGATTGCAGTCCAGTTATGTGGTCATGCTTTGTGGCCTATGTAATTATTTTGGCTGACATATTTTGTACTGGTTCGAGTTTATGGAATAGTTCCTTGGATATACCAGAGAGCAATGAGTTGCAGTAATCCAATCTGCTGGACACAAAAGTATGATCTTTAACAGAGTAATGGGTTAGCATTTTTCAAATGGACGAGATGTTTCTCAAATGGTAATAGGCAGTAGAACAGACCTTTATGACATGATCTCCAATAGTTAAATAACAATGAAAACAACTCCCAGATTGGGGACAGACAAGTTACGGCTGATGGTAGCAGTTTCCACCTGAATGTGTTCAACTTTAATGTTATGATGATTGAAGGGTGATGATAGTATGATTGATTCGGTTTTATTACAATTCCACTTAAAACTTATTTGTAGTCATCCATGCCTGAATTTCAACTATGCAATGCTCCAATTCTTGTTTTCTATCAGATGAAGCAGATAGGTTAATAAGATCAAAAGATAGATAGCATTGGATATTATCCCCTCATATAAATGAATTTCAATATCATGATTCTAGATGATATTGCTTGCTATGTTGTTCAGGGAGAATCCCCAGGATCTCGCTTATTCAGTACAGCCTCTATGTTGGAGTGGTTGAGAAATCTCCTCCCCCACCACTCACAGGGGAGCAGTACGGAAAGATGGAGCTGAAATACCCTGCCAGAGTGTTTTACGTCCTCAGGGGGTCTTTAAGGTCCCCGTTTATTTTTAATAATTTAGTGGAGACGGCAGCGCCATTTAACGTGGTCATCCACTCATGATGTTGTGAGCCGAGAAATTAATCTTTGAAAAAGTTTCGACCTCGTGCTGTGATCGAACCTGTGACCGTTGGTACCAAGTGCCTGGTGCTTAACCGCTAGGCCACTGGAGCTCACTTTCAGATGATATTCGCAATAGGTAGGGTATATATGAAGAAAAGTACACTCTTGTGGTATGCTAAATGGAAGATGAACTGGAGTTGAGAGTGTATCATTGATCAGTACTTTCTGGGAGTGATTGACTAAATATGATCTGAGCAATGTCAGAGCTGTTGCTCCTATGCCCAATCTAGTCTGGATGAAATGCAAGAGAATCTCATGATCTACGGTGTCAAAAGCTGCAGACAAATCAAGCAGCACTAAGAATGGCCCTTTTTCCTGGCAATAGCACAAAGAAGGTCATTTTGAGAACGTAGGGGTGCTGACTCAGTGTTATGAAACACTTTTTAGGCAGACTGCAATGGTTTCATGCATATCATGGATTGATAGGTGCTCATTTATACATACTACAATAACTCTCTCAATCACATTTGAAAGAAATGAAAGATCAAATATCGTAAAATAATTCTTCGGGGACTTGAGATCTAAACCAGATTTCTTAAGTAAATCGGTTAAAATGGAAATATCTCATGTTTTTCAAAATGACCTATTCTAATGCAATCTAAACTTTTGATTATGCATTTTAACAGTTTTGATGATGATAGATCATGAAACAAAAGAAATCATTACATATCAATACTCATACGAACTCTATTGGTGCATCGTCAGCACTTTAGGATCAAGATGATTCCACATATTAAATTAGTGCTTTATATTTAAAAATGCTTTAACTTCAACTTACCAGATGTGACTTGGTGGTCCCATCCATGTTCTGTAACAGTTTACAATATTTGTTGTACTCAGCGGCTACCGATGACACCCATTGTTTCTGTATCCAGAATATAGGAGAGAGATGCAACCATAAATAACATAATTAATCTAACTATATAACAGCGACAATAAAAGAGGTGATGGGAAAAGAAATTTCACATTTCGAAGTAAAGATAACGTAACAAACAATTATTTTATTCTCTATCAGATGCACTACCACACTCAAAACAATTATAACGGCCAGCTATCACATTTCTATTAAAATGAATCCAAAATCCTTAATTTCCTAACTTTCATGAGCCATTGCTAGAGGTTCTGACCTGTTGACAGACAAAATGTCAGATTCCAATGAAATTTTTGAGATTCTCAGGGATATCAAGGCCTACAACTTTGAACCACTGGGGAAAAAGGTCACAGACAGTATCAATTGTGAAGAATTAGCTGCAGTAAGTGCATATATGGACTCAGAGCAGGCACCGGTGTCGCTGACACCAGGCCCCGGGCAACAACAACAGTTGGATTGGTGTGTACTTGTTTGTGTTGGTATAAGCTTAATTGATAAGTCAACACACTGGGCCTGAATAAATAATTTTCCCTCCTCCTATCGCATCACTTCATTTAAAATTAAGTGGTATTTGTCTGTGCACAGGAGCCTGGTGGATGCATGTGGCTCTCCCATATGTTGCCTATACTAGTCTATACAGGGATGTGCCACCCTCTGTGTGTCTTTGTAGCCATTCTTTTATCATTTTCAGGAGGTTGTTGTTGTTATTTCAGGCCGGGTTTTAACAGCAATTACACACCGGATATAATCAGTTAATCATTGGTATTTGATATATGTTTCTTTGCACAATTGTATGCAACACAATACACCATTTTATATGTTTAATAAAGACAATATGGAACATGTAACACAGGTTAAGCAAGCCACTATGAAGTGTTTGGGGTGTTTGTTTGACTACGATGATTTTCCGAAGATTCTCAATTAACGTTTTGGTCATGTGAGATGCTAGCAAAGCAACTTTTAAAACCACTGTAACTTTATATCTGTAAAATTAAATATATCTCTGATTGAAATTGATTTTAATATATAACACTAACATTTTGAATAATTTGGGAAACCTTTTCCTGTGACCTTTAAACTACATAAAGGAATAATACCAATAAAAAATGCTTACACAGGAAGTATTTTCACAGAAGGTGGATGACTTTTCACAGTTTTGCAGTTATTTTGTAAGAAGAAACCACAACGCATTTTAGGTGGAGGCTGTTTGTCTGTGCTCTGCAGACCTGGATCATGAATGACATGAGTTGCTTTCACCATAATAACTGCCCTTAAAATCTGGCTTTTAGCCTGATTACACCAGTTCAGTTTGAATCACGGATCCAAAATTGAGGTTGTTTGGAATGGGTCATGCTCCTTGTATTTCATCAGCCAATTGTGGTCTTTCAATGCCAAAATAAACTTAGATGGGTATTTAGTGCATAATTCAGGTCAGCCTTCAGAATATGGACACAGGGCATGACCATGCTACCAATCACAACTCTGTGAGCAGTTGGATTTACTCACAAGAATGTTTCATATTATCCCTTGATCTCTTCTAATTATACTACATAATTGAGGATAATCTCCCTTGGATTGACAAGAAAGCCACCAGAAGTACTGTAATTACATCAAAGAGCTGATTAATTGTAATTCATTATAACCACAGCGAGAAGACAATTCCTTCATGGTTTTGTAAGTGCAATTGGGTGATCAGATTGTTTCCAGAAACAAATCATGCTGGTGACAAAATATTCAGATCAAGTATTTTAATGTATTTGAAAAATAAAGTATTCTAAGAAAGTACTTCCATACAAATACTTTTCATTATGGAAAGATCAAATATAAATACAATATAACCACTTTATTATCTAGCAGCCTACAACGTTTGGAGAACATTTCCAATTAACAAACCATTTATTTGTTTTATATAATGATACAAATCAAATAAATTAGCTGGTAATAACTATTGAAAGATTTCTTAAAATAAGCCACAACATTATTAGAAGTATGTTGATATAACACCTTCTTGAAATGTATTCCATTAACTTAACATTCTCTTATTCTACAGATACAATGCTGCTCTAAGTTCTTATCAAGACACTCCTATATATTCAGTAAAAGCCAAAGACTCCTAACCGACTCCTATTATTTTTCACATTTCTCCCTATGGATTTTCAGAAACATTACCCCATAAACTTCAGAGATATAGATGTTATTACCAGGTGATAGACAGCAGATATGACATGACTCCAGTATGTTATTTACCCTTTTTTTAAAGGTCCAACTGCTTAAAATTAAATCCATTAAGATATCTAACAAACCGGGAAAGTCGATGAAGGGTCAGATAAAATAACAAAATACTATTCATCAACATATTATATGCCTGAAGGTATACGTGGTGACAGAAAGTATAACATCAAGTGATCGAAATAGAAACAACATAATTCAAACATGACTTACGTATTCAGAGAGAGAACCAGTTTTGATTGCCTCATAAGCTTTTAATCTAACTTCATCCATTGAGAGATCCTCCATACCTAGACAAGGAACACAAATAACACCGCTTTTTGAAAAGGTTACAGCACAGAATATTATTAATTTATTGCATTTAATTATTTAATGTAATTCAGGCATTACTACAGATAGTATTGTTGCAGTTAAATTAGTAATACACTGGAAGAATTAAATTATTTGAGTACGTGCAATGTTATTTGCAGATTTGTTCAATGCAATATTTGTACATCGCCATCAGAACAACTGGATTTGCATAGAAAAAGTATTTTGTTATGTTTTTATACTTAAAACAATCAATAATTTAGGATTATTAGAAGCTACAAATCAATTGCGCAGAATAAATTATACCATGGTAGTAAAAATTTTGTTAATATTATCATTAACAATTAACTAGTTATGATATCTGCACCTAATTATTAATTATCTTCATATAAATAATGGATATTCTTGCTAGCCAAATAACTTCATACTTCATAGAAAGTGAACAGAGCATGCATTAAACAAAATTTTAACACAATTTTAGTCTCACCTGCCCTTTGTTTTAGCAGTAATCCATCAAATTTGCTGCTGGTGTTAAGATAAATTATTTTCAGGCTACAACAATTATCAAAGTGTAAAAGCATTTCCTTAAGAATGTTGATGTGAATAAGTTTATTGGCGAGTGTTTGGAAATTGAAATGGACAATAATTCTAAATGTCTGCTTATACTCCGGCAAACAAGACAACTGACCACATTAATCTCGCAACTAGTCGGATTTATAAAGTTCTAAAATACGTTTGTTTGACTTGGGCAATGTAAAAAATGTCCTTTTGTTTTATAATTGTCTCTTCAATCTGAACTGTTGTTGTTGATGATGATGATGATGATGACATTACTCTTGTCATCAATACAAGCCAATAGATACATTAAACATACATAAACACATCTGGTTTATTGTGGATAAAAAAAGAGAATTGTTAAAGATTGATTAAACTCCACCAGGAAACCAATCTAAAATATGGCACACTTAGTGCCTGTTGCTATTACTAGTAGTAGTATTAGTAAAGCTGAGAAGACCTGGTGTCATCTACCATGAGAACAATAGGAAAGCCTGGATGATATCTGGTCTCTCTCATATATATATATATATATATATATATATATATATATATATATACACATACATACATACATACTACATACATAAACACCATCCAATTGATATATTATTTTGTGCTAGTTCAATACCTGTGTTTCAATACAGTGACCATGGGGAGAAAGTCAGATGCTGACATTAAACTAATGTGAAAACAATTTGTACCAATCATTGGAATATAATATTTAATATATGTACATGCAAAAAATATTTAAATATGTGGATATATACAGTTATGTCTGTATAAAATATACACATACTACATTACATGATCAGTAATGCCCATTAATGAATATTACAGACAAATATGATACTATGGATATTAGACAAGCGTGGAGTTACTAAAAGATAGTCCTTCCATACTCTGTAAATTTAGCACCATAATAAACCAAACTCAACACTAAACGTTACCGTCATAAGCGTCAATATTAATACTAGCTGACTTACCAGGCAAAGAAGGTATGTTTTGGGCATAACCAAAACAGGAAAATGGCCACATTTTACTCTTTTCCCAAATCATCATCTCTTGTTTGATAAGTGGCCTGAAATATAAATTGTCTATCGATAAATCACCCACATATTAATATATTAATATTATATAGTAATTACAATATATCTGTTTACCTGCTTTTGTTCACAGAAGTATAAAATATAAAAATCATCAATTTAAAATAATCGTTGGCATAACTTCAAAACTGACTAACAAACAATAATCACGATGTCAACTTACAGAACTTCACTGACGGAATACAGATGATGTTGTTGGGGATTACTCTGATTATTTGTGAGTCCACCACCAAACTGAGACTGACTGCCACCAAAACCCGAGAACTGGCTTGGACGAAGAACTCCTCCTGGGTTGAACAAACATTGACTTAGATCAAATTTACATAAATAATCATTTTATTAATTATAGGAGAATTGTGCTATCATCATCGCAATGAATCATTATAAACATCTGCTCTAATATGTTTCATAAAATCTGTACATATTGCACAGATGTTTATATAGAAAAGCCAATGTTAATATTTCATTAGACTCTGTGACGTTCAATTCTTTCATACAATACACAATTTCCATCTGACATGAGTGATGAGAACTAAGTTATTGGATTGCGACCACAAACTTGTGAAGCCACATATTTTCATAGTCTACTGATCAGACAATTTCATACAGGAGTCATTTGGAAATATAAATAAAATACCATTAATATTTTAAATAATCTTCATGTTTTGGTTTTCATTGGAAAGCTAACATGTTGTAGTTGTCTGTGCGTTTTCAGATGGTGACATAAAGAAACTATGTCATTTGATGGCTTAAATAGCACCTGAAGATAGACGCTTTTCAACCCATTAAAGTTTTAATTGAAGCTATTTGTCTAAAATTGATTTGGGGTGTAATTTACAGTAAATTATACTAATGTTATTTAATCATGAAATGATTTAGTACCCATATTTATAAAATATTAGTTTGAGTGATAGTCATTTACTGTTACTAGCGCCTGACTTATAGTAAATTACATTATGTTCTCTAACAGTACCTGGGCCAACAGAAAGAGCCTTATTTATATCGTAACTAAATTCTAATGCAAGGTATTGGGATACTGCTGATTATGGTCCATGTGGAATACGATGAGGGCTAGCAAGTTTGTCAGTTTCATTTATTAGTTACAGCATCCTAAATGACCTTGAACTAAGCATTAGGATATGTGGCACTATAATAAGTGCTATGTTATTATTATTATTATTATTATTAAATACTGACAGCCTACAGCAAAAATGAAAACAGCTACTAGATACTTTACCGCATCGGACAGACCCCCCATGCATTTCAAGACACCTCACCCAATATGCTGCCCCACTTAATAAATATAGATTGTCTTCACTGTCACAGTGTGGTTTTATCATGTGTCGTTGAATCAATGTTTGTGATAAGTGGTGTCTCATTTGCTGTGGCACAAACATTACAACAGAACAGTACTCTGAAGCAAGTAATGAATAGATGCCGCTCTCATGGATATGTAATGACCAGACGTTATCAGATGCAGATGCATCGCTGCTGGCAGAGCCATCTTAAGTAACCCTATGCCATAGCATGGTAAATACTAAACAGTTTCATTCAGGGCCATCTTAATGCATGGGTATGCTGGACAGTTCCCCAGAGGCACCACAAGCATAGGCTGGGGCCCCACACTAATCTATGTATGGTGTGACTTGCTGTGAATGGTTGCGTAGGTACATTGCTTTTCCTAGGGGACAATAGTGCTGTTAAGATGGCCATGGCTGACGGTCGCCGAATCTACCAGATTGTCTTCTGACTTTTGTTCTGTTAGCAAGTTTATTCCCCATCTAAGGTGTTAGCCATTCCTTCCTGCTGAGCACATCACTCCAATGTTCACAAGTATCATTGCCATGAATACACCCATCACACCAATGCCTACTATACTTCCCAAACTACTTAACTACATACAGACCACCTGGATCTACAGCAAGACCTAGCCCCCAACAGTGTGGTTCTTTTTTAACAGAACCATCAGCACCAACTTGTGAAGAAGGGCACCGTCAGCTCAACTCTGAAGTTGGTCCCCACTACCTGCCCTTCTACCAACTGATCGCTGTTGTGCATACAGAAGCAACCAAGATTGAGATCCAAGCACAGTTCACAAAATCAGCACAGATGACAAAATCAGGGACACATTGCGTCTGTGTGGGATGCATTCAAAGATGGGGACAACAGTCCAAAAGAAATACTAAGAACTATTAGCTCAATTTATGCTTGTATTTAAATATGTTTAGTAGTCATGATCATTGCATAAAATAAATGTTTTTAATGAGATTGCATGCTTTATTAAAAATAATTATTTCCATTTAATCACAGCTTTTAATACTGTTGGGGCTAGTTAAGTCTCAAACAAACTCTTCTACATTACAAAAAAAATCATATTACTTTTTCAATTAAGTCTGTGACAAACTGGTCTACATTACAAATTGTATATATATATAATATATATATATATATATACCAGTATATATATATATATATATATATATTACTTTCAAATATAGTGGGGTGAAGCGTCTTGAAAATTTGGAAAATGTGTCTTGTGGGGTGATTAGTCTTGTTCCCCTGAAAACTGTTAAGAGTTACATTATAATTATTGTTCTTTAGGTGTTTTGTTTATTAGTTAATATAACAAATGTTTTAAATTATGGACGTTGCACTCAATTCGCAAGCGCCACATGCGTTTTTCTGGTTCTCGAATGCGGAGCAGGAAGCCGAGCATCAAAACCATTGACCTAAAAAGTTTTCTTTCAGGTCACTGGTCGGAACTGTGAATGTTTGTGGTAAAGAGCAGAGCAATGAGCACTATTTTGGCTTGTTTAAGATGCTTGGATGAGGATATAAAGATCCCAGCACTCTGCAATAACTATCTGTCCTGTAGTAAATCATGCATAAAATTAACAAACCCCATATAAGAGGCCATGCCCTACAGCGACAGCCTCGGGTATAGATTCCCCTCAGCGACTCTGCAACAACTATATGTCCTGTAGTAAATCATGCATGAAATTAACAAACCCCCTATAAGAGGCCATGCCCTACAGCGACAGCCTCGGGTATAGATTCCCCTCAGTGTTATCGGGCCAGCACATGCGCATTGAGTGGTTGGACCTTTAGCGATAGTGAACAGTTTTCCGATTCTCAGTTCCGCAACCACTTCGTTAAATTCTGCTTTAAACTTTTAGTCTATTATATACAAAGATATGTATTATTTATATAAAACTTAAAATGTCACTGGTCTTACTATGTTTGTTTTGACAACACAATAACAATGATATAACTGATGGACCGTATTAAGTATGTGCCGTAATCAACATGGGCCGCACTGAATGGGCCGTAACGGTAATCTAGCTATGTATTTCAGGCGGAGCCTTGTGGGCGATAATAAATGTAACTAACCTTGTTGACTATTAGAATTCGGATTTTGGTGTTCAAACCGACAGTTCGGCCCGAATTTACACCTGCCTTGTAAATAATACTTACAAATTACCATAATTGTAATCACTAAAACGATTCACAATATAAAACTAACGCCAACATAGACTTAATCACATAAATCACAAACGTAAACACCGGTTATAAATATTAACGAAATGGCAATGCAACACATACTGACATACTGGTTTTTATAGTCATTAGAGGGTTAGATCTAATAAAATCGATCACTTCTTATTTATATTATTACTAGTCAATCAAATTCTTTGATCAGACTAATTGATTAATAAAATACTTAAACAATCAATTAATTATTCTTAATATACATTATAGAGCTATTTATTTCATGTGTGAAATACAAATGTTCATAATGATGATGTAGATCTATAAATTGTTATTAAAACCGACGCATCAACTCACATGTCACACAGACACACATATATATGTTACAGTTAATCTGTATTAACAGGTAATATGTATAAATTTTCAGGTAATATGTATTATATCTCAGTTAGCAATAGATGTATTACATGAATATTTCAGGTAATATACAGAATACCTGATTATACAGATTAAGTGTAACACACACATACATATATATAAAATCAAAATCTTTATCTACCTTTGTAAGCTTGAACATTTAAGCAAAATCACAACCACTATAAATATATTGCAATGGTAATCTTGTTCAACGTCAGAGGTGCAGGTTTGGTGTCCATGTTCTTTATTGACATATATATGTTGATCATGTGATTTATCCTAAATTAATGATACTACATTGTCTGTTTCAATTGAATAATACAAACACACACAGAGTTATAACTAGTTTCGTGTTTATTTTTGTATTTCAATCAAGGTTCTTATTAGTGTCTTCACCTAATAATGTTCAGCCAATAAAAGTAAACTATTAGTACTTTTGTATAAAATGTAGTTAACCTAGCTCTGAATTGTTCACGAGAGCAATATTACCGTTAAATGTAGAATTCTATTGAAACATGTATTTACTGTATAAATTTATTAACCAAGTTCTCTTATTCATTCTAGTTAATTATCATTACCATTCAAATAGTGTAATTATAACTGATCTATTTATTTATCTGAATAATGTGATATGAAATCGGTACCGAAGTTTATATTTCGGATCTAATCCATTAATTGCATAAAATAATATTAATAAGTAGCAACAGAGCTGTAAGAATTATAATAACATATATCGCTATAGTTGGTAACGACCATCTCTTAATCTACCACAAGTGATGATGTTTTATGGCCGCTTTTGTACACATGATAAATAGGCTGTAACCTACCACAAGAAAATATATCTATAGTTTTTATGCAACAATTATTATAATCATCTTGTATTATGTATTTCAGACTTAAATAAGTTATGTGGACTGAATTGTTGGTGATGTATTTTATATCTGAAGAATGATTTACTGAGAATGTTAGTTAATGGAATTATTCTGTCAAGGTTTGTTGTACTGGTCTACGCCACTTTTTGCACACATGCACATACACGAATGCATACACGATTACAAATACAATTTAAATAAATATTTCTGTTCATTGCACACATCTAAAATGTAGTAAAACAGAAGATATTAATTCACTGACATTCAAGAAACAGAATAGCATCTCCATAAATATTTTCTAATAACCTTTTAACCTCTTACGTAGTTCACGATGCGATACTAGTAGCCAACACTCAAAATGAGCCTTGGGTCTAAATGCATCAGTTCAAAAATGAATAATTTTACATGTCAAAATACAATCAACGGTTGTCTTCAGTTACAGTTAAATGCCAAAATCTGTTGTACTTTTCGTAAATGCTTAAATTAAAAAAGTAAATACGTATATAAATAATAAACAGAATAGCTTAAACCATGCAGTCTGCATTAACCTTTAAAACTCAAAAAGCAAACAAGAACCTAAAACAGGTAATGAAACAAACAAACATTATACTGCACTCAGATCTGTATGGTAAAGACCAAACTTCATAAGTAAACAGTTCAAGTATACACTGATGAAGAATTATACGGTAGAAATTAACTTACAAAGTGTCGTAAGCGTTCTATGTGAATACAGGTAAAACATAGTGCACTCTATTAAGCACGACACCAAACACCAGTGGCTTCCCATAAAATAGTTTTGTTGTAAAATAACTAAAAACAATAACAACAACAAAAACCCAGCCTAGCCAATTAGACATACAAAAAATAATTACCAGAATTATTACTACCGGTACGACAAAATATGTAAACAAAAACAGTAATACTGAAACATTATCAGACACAATGGTGGCCAAGTGAAAGGGACTGCATGCCCCGTTATGAAGCGCAATGTTAGGTGTACACTCACACACAGCAAGAAATACGATTCCAACATATTTCTGATCTGCTACTCTTAAAAACCGATAACAGTGATGACTAAACTGTTTTTATGTCAACCTTTAAGCCAATACTGATATATTTCACTCCAGCTATTCTTAGCATATACACAACACTTAGATACTATACTCAAATAATGTTCTGTAACAGAGTAACAATCGATAATACTTTCTTATATTTAACACAGACTTGTCAATAGCAACTAGCTTACACAGTTAGGTTGTTACGATACCTGACCAGGTTTCGCTTAACAATAATATGACTTCAAATAAAATGTCACTAATACTTCATCATGTTACCTGCATCTAAAAGTGTATGTGGATGAGCATGCATGCTTTCATGTATCTTTGTCTGTCTGTCACACACACTCGCACACACACACACACACAGTGTAATCATCATATTAAGATATAGTTAGACTACCATATTTTGGTCCCATGTGTCTGGAGTATTTCATGTTATTTTGTTAGTGTTAGAAAATAACATCACTCAGAAAACATGGTGAAGTCAAGTTCTCTCGACTTGTAAACAGGTGAAAGTCTAAATTTACTGAAGCTGTATGCCACATAAATTAATGACTTAGGATAATATAGTTATATTTAGTGAAGTCCGGCAAACATTCACTTGACAAGATTCACTTAAAAACAAAAACAAAACCATACATAAACAAGGTCATACAAACGTTTGGCAGATGGCTAAATAAAATTCTTGTATTACTTTTAGACCTCAAATGTTACAACCTATTGGTCTAGTCTTTTAAACCACAGACACTTCAACAAGATCTTGTATGGAGAATAGTTTCACCAATATATGAAATACAATACATCGTAAGACAACAAAAAAGTACAGACCATGACATATAATACAGGAAACAAATGTGATGTTATAACAAGACAATGACGCAACACATAGCACAAACTGTAAATATTCTTATTTAACAGGTCATATAATTAGTTTTAAACCTGCCATGATGGCAGCACTAACGCCTCCTGCAACAGGTAGGGTCACCATCCAAGCTAAGACAATATTGCGGAAGATGTGCCAGTCCACATTTTCACGTGATCGAAATCTTCCGACAAACACCACTGAACCAACTTTACAGTGTGTTGTACTGATTGGAATGCCAATATTTGATGCTATCAGAACAGTCAGTGCTGAGCCAATTTCAATACAGAACCCACTGAAATGATTGACAATAGATAAAATACAATTAAACAATTATCTGTATGTTCTCAAGAGGAATAGAATACAGTAAAGTTATACTACTGATATAAAACCCAAAATAATTATCACGTCTACATAATGTTTGTGAGGTATATAATGGAAGCAATTAGTGGTTAAGATCAACAATCAACATAATACAAGAAAGTTATCAGTCAGATATTGGATTAAGAATGATTTTTGTGTCACACAGTCATCAACACATATAACCAGAGCTAAAGTATTAGCCATTGTGACATATATTTTCTAATATTTAACATTGTAACATTTTAACAAACAAGAAATTACATCAAATTATGTGTGTAATAGTACAAAGTATATTGTTTCAATGGTTTATTTAATTTTACATTTACTGTGTTCGTTGTAACTTAACATTAATTTTGAATAATGACAAGCTTGTGAATTAATAAACAAAATGGTTCCAATATTGAACTACTACCGGTACTTGTCAGTGTAACAAGGAGCCATGAACCATTATGCTTAACGGAAATGAAGGAAGCCTGATTAATGAAATTAGCTTGAACACGTTTAGACAGTACAATTTGCATTCTTGTACAACATGTGAACAATGCACATATTTGTGTGTCTTTTCCATATATATATATAGTTTAATAAAAGGGACTTTTTCAGTTAGGCAAATGTATTGCTGTGTGATAAAACTGATTACTCTCATAACCTAAATACATGTGTACAAACATCTACAGTTTTGGTAATGTTAAGATGAAGTGGTATTTAAAGTATTTTATTTAGATAGCCATATGTATTCAATTTGATAGAAATGATCAAATAATGAAACGTTTACTAAAAATCTAGTAAAATGGATAATAGCTTATGCCTGACAAAGTATCTGACTAATGAAATGCTCTACAAATTACTGACTGGTGTTCATTATTACTTTCATTTTAACGTTCTTGTGACTTGCTGGTGCAGCATCAGTAAATTTCCACCTAATGAAGACATATTCTTAGTCACTGAACAAATAGTAACATGGAAACAGACTCCAGTAACATTTCAATGTTAAATTAATCCTTTATGATAAACTAACAGTATTCCAACTGAGGAGCTGTTCAGAACACTATATACATGCATACTGACAAAGTACAACAGCCTTGTCTAGTAACAGAAAATTAACATTCACAGCCTTACCTTGAAGGTGTCACTTTGGTCAGATCTTCTCCCATTGTTTTGATCACTCGACGACCGAGAGCCCACAGGCCAAGAGAGATACCAATTCCGCCGAAGACCAAAATCCAGATTGGTGTGAGTTGTTTGGATGCTACAGCACCACTTGAGGCAATCAGCCACAGTGTAACTACTGGCCCTATTGCATTACTAGAAAATAAACACAATAGATCTTACTAATCAAGATTAACATTTTCACCTGATAATTATGATTCCATTGAATCAAATAAGATATATTTATTACCTGACATCATTCCCTCCATGAGCAAAAGCTCCAAATACTGCGGTAAGTATCTGAAGGAAGGAGAATAAGTGTGCTGTTTCTGGACGATCTTTGATCAAAGACCTACTGCTTTCACCATTCTGAAGGAAACGTCAAATATATTTAGATAAATACTCAATGTCATGTTATATAACGGATTTTCCCTAAAATAGTACCTATTTTATATAGTTACATCACTGTGGCAGCAAAAATATACATGGTCCATTATTTAATGTCCATTATGTGTCTATATGTGATATAGGCCAACAAGATGCCCAGAAATAATTGTTAACATAATGAGTATGGTGAAGATATGTAAAGTAAAGCTTCAATCTGAGAAAATAATCATTATTATAGTTTCTTCAATTTGTGGTTATGTTGTAGAACAATACTTCATCTCCAACATAAATACTGTTTATGCTAACTGCTTGCATAAGCTACCCAGCAAACAGTGAAGGTCAATAAATGATTGAGTGGTTTTTTCCACATCAGCACGAGCCACACCTGGAACATATACCCAAGAGGCAAGTCCTTAGGGAAACATTTATCAAACACAGGTATAAGTTAAAATCAAACCCAGAACCTGGAAGTTTGCACCACAGAGTTCTAATCAATATGCTACCAGACAGCCATAATAAATTTGAATGAGTTAACATCTAACCAAGCTGTATGTACATGAATGACAAACTCTTAAAGTAAATAATAATATCTCCCGGGGATATAAAGTATGAAAGAATGACTGAAGGTGATTCAAAACTCAAAAGAATTACACATACATCCCAGGGAATATTTCATGATTTTACATTTATATGGCAAGTTGGCAGAGATAATTATAGATCAATGAATTTATTTCAGTGCCAATAATGCAAGCAATATCTTAATAATAAAAGAGACTTTAGTTATGTAATGAAGTGCCATCCTTCTGTCCAGAATACACCTGATTGTGTTGAGGTGTTGGCACTTGTCACATCTGGGATATATGTCCAAGGGAAAAACTTCCTATAGACATCCTACAAACACAGGTATGAGTCAGATTTGAACCCAAAACCTATAGGTTGGGAACAAAATGCTCTAACCACAGCATAATGTGCTGAATAAATTCTTGACTACCAAACATTTCACAAATCAAAGGCCTATGGTAGATAGTAGCATAGTGTGCTCCGTTTTTTTTCTTCAATTCGTGTGGTTTGTACATTTGATGACAGTATGCGAAGCTATTACTGTCTTATCACGGCCTAGTAACCATTAAAGTAAGAAGACACCACAAACAATTTATGGACAAAGGAAGAGTCAGAACAATTCAAAACACTTCAAATATCATATCAAATAACAAAAACAAGTTACCACTAATAATATTTTATCTGCATCAACATCATCATTATCATCCATGAATTGGTAACTTACATCAGCTCGCTCAGCATCACAATCTTTCTTATTAAAGAGTCTATCATCGCTGCCAGCAGGAGAAGCTTGTGGAGTAAACCCACTATCTGGTACCAACAATCCTGTAATATTACACACATCTATAGCTAAATAACATTGTACTCATCAACTGTGAAGAGCACACAAACACACACACACACACAATACCTTCACTAAACAGAAGCACACAGAGCTTTACCTTTAGCGTTTGTAAGCTCAGCAGGTGTCAGACTGTTTTTGGCCAAATCCCCATCAACTTTATAATCACTTCCTAGAAGAGCCACATCATCTGACTTGTCTAACACCACCTAGATTGTAAAAAGATTGCCATCTTTACATGTTATACACATCTACCAGCTATGCTAATGTCACTGGATACAAAAGAACCACTATTAGGCAAGTGAACGGAATCAAGCATTGAAGCAAGAACTACAGTAATCCAAGCTGCATAGAATTTACTTTCTCAAGCATTTCTAGAATTCACAAGAAAAAGTTTATGTCTAAGGGATCAATAACTTCTAGTCAGGAAAACTCCACAGAATTAAACACTGTTTCTGCACTAAATCATAGAATATAAATTCTCAAAAGACTGTTTGGTAAATATCTCGCCTACAGCGATTAATCTGGAATGGCCAAACAATAATGATTGTAACATGATGGCAATAGTTTATCAGTTCATCGAGTTATTACCCTAAAATATTATATAACCAGCTAGAAACCACAGAAAAATTTATAATTTTCAAAATACCCAAAATTAATTCCTAAACTATAATAATTACTTTTCTCTTGTGGACTCTTAACAAATATAGATGCTAAACAACGCTGAAGGAACAAAGTCAGAAAACTGGTTAACAAAACATTATTCACCATTAACATTCATCAATATTTGTTATTTAAACAAGAGCATTACCTTGATGGGTTTGTTGTTCAGTTCTTTATCTGAAAAATGAAGAAGAAATTATATCGAGTAATAATCTCAATAGCACCAATTAGACAGTGTGGTGTTCATCAATTAACTTATACCACGGATCACTGACTTCACATTTCTGCCCCAATTCTGTGTGCCGACATAAATGTGCTTATATGCATTTATGAATTAGCAATAATCCAACAGTATGACAAAAGGATGATACAATATTTATATTTGAATTGGATAATTATATTTTGTCATTTATATTTAAACTTACAATCTAAATTCATGACATAGAATTACATATATCTGATAATGAATAATCTAATGTGTTAACTAACATCTGATTTACCAATTATACTTTATAGGCAAGAGAAAATTAGTGAAACGTCACAGTCTAGCATAACATAATCGATCAGAATAAGAACCAGCTGTTGTAGATCTTACTGAAACAGACAACTCCAGATTGCCAACGAGACAATAAGAACAAAGATGACAGTTATGATACCAACAACCACATGATGAAAGCAGGTTACAAAATCTCAAGTAAATGGTTTTTATCCATACTAATTACAGAAAGACTTTAAATGGGTAGTTTGCTAAACGACGAAGAAAATAATAAGAAAGAAATCAATAAAACACCAAGATGATAAATAGTCAAAATACGATGATGGCCAGTTGTCACTTTCAGTTCAAGATATAAACAGCACAACGCCAGTAGTGCTACGGAGTTGGTCAAATAAACTAAGTTACTAGGATTGACTCTTATTTTTCCGAACTAGACCAACAGTGTTAAAATCTGAAGGAGTGCCACGTTAGTTGTTCAGCCTCAGTGCTGGTCGCATCTGGGATTGATGGCCAAGGAGCGACCCCGATGGAAACATCCCACAAACACAGGCATGAGTAGGATTCTAACCCACAGTCTGGAGATTTGCAGCACTATGCTCTAACTACTGTGCTACTGGAATGGCCATTAAAATCTCACGGAATAAAAGACAACTGGACATTGCCAAAACACAGTTATCCTTCAGTTAACATTGCGTAAATGAAATGTTATCCTTGTGCATATCAGTTACCATACCGTTGCTGTCATGTCTGAGAAAGATGTACATTAACACGCTGAGCTTAACACCTCAGGCTATTGTGATCAGTAAAGCTGAGCTTGCCTAAAGGAAGCACCCAATCAACAAGGTGAGCATTTTCGGACTTAATTATACCATACCTTCATTGATGCTAGTAATGTTTGGTGAAGTTATTAACGTAGCTTCATAATCCTTGGTCGGCATGATGACTGTATCGGTCTGAGTTAGACGTTCTTTCTCCTCAGCTATGGAATCTCTCCGTGAGCTGCTCTCAGATCTCGCTGTGATGTAATTGAAAGAAAATTAAAAGAAATAGTTATGCTTCAAACATTACCTTAAAAGTTGAAGTTAACATTATCAGGTCAACAATCTACTGTTACAGAGAAGCTTGAGAATTGATTGGTGTAAAATACATCAATCAGACTAGAATCAAACTTGGGTGTAAGTAATTTGTTGCAATGTATTGAAGTATTTAGGTATTCGGTGTCTTTCTTTATGTCTTGGGAGTTCAAATACCTTTCAGTACTCATTAATAAAAATAAAATTTCCTTTGAAAATATTATTTTCCCAGTAATAATCACCCTGACCACAATGCTTCTTGAAATATTTAATCCTTTACCTCAATTTATATCTTTAGTAAACTCCCAATAAAAAGCCTAAATTTTTTCCCCAAATATAAACATGAGCTCCCGGGGATTTCTGTATGGAGATTAAAGGACATTCACTAACAACCGTTAAACACCCTGACCAAAATGCATCTTGAAATATTTAATCCTTTACCTCAATTTATATCTTTCTAGTGACTACCGAATATAAATGTCCTGATGTTTTACATTATTATAAACACTGAGCTACCAGGGGCATGTTCTGTCATGGAGATTACGAATATTAATCACCGAAATACAGCCTACATCATCTCCATTAAATAGTATCACACATATTATTAAAGCCTTACCTCCGGGACCTACTAATTCAGGTGCACCTTCCACAGGTAAGCCTTCAGTTGATGTAGAGTATACAGAATCTGCAGCAACATGTAAATATTTTATGATGTTTGTAAAATCTACCATCAGGTAACTGGCAATATATAGGTCAAATAGTTGTTACATAATAATAACTACCACACAGATGTACAAAGAGAGAGAGTGAGGGAGTTTATTAAGGAACAGAAAACATTCCCAATTGAAAAATTATTGAAACTTTCAAACATTATTCAAATAATAATAATAATCACTTTTACTGTACTATTAGTATACACAAACATATTTACTAAACCAAGTCATCAAAAGGTGTTAAAACTAGTTTTGTTCTCTTCTTCTGTTATACTCACCCCTGATACGTCGTCTCTGCCATGGTACAACTACGAGACGGACAATTATGGCACAAATAATCCCAGAACCAAAACTGATGATGAAAGTGCCCCAAAGTGGGATACGATCAAAATATAACACTGAAACAACAAAACAATCAAGTGTTTAAGGAACTGTACATATATTGGGAATTAAATGATATAATATTGTAACAAAATATACTGTGCAAATATTTGAAGGTCAATATAAACTAAATACAAAAATGGACACAAAACTAACTATCTCTCTTTTCCAAAAAGAAAATATGTTCATGTGTTAACCATAGATAAATAAATTTAAGACCTTGATATACTCTGAGACTTATTAAGAGTGCGCTTCTAAACAACTCTTTCCACTGTCTCCAATGTTTATTTGTTTCAATTTGTCAAGCCAAAATGTTATTATATAAATACATTTATCACAACAAATTCATCAAACTATACAAACATAATTCAATCAGATTAAGTGCAAATATATAACTATCTCCATTTGATCAGTACTTATGACGATATGTGACCTAGATCTATGCTGTACTGAACTGTTTCCAAATTTATTTGTGATTGTGTTCCTGATTATGTTAAATTGATGCATTTGGCAAACAGTACACAGTTTTATTAGCATACCTCACGTATATGACAGACTATTTACAAACAGAGATCGTGTATTTTGCACTCCAAACCATACGACTTAATCTTACTTTCTGGGCCATCGTAGAAGACGGAGAATAAATTCACAACAATCGTTATGGCATAAAAGATGGGTAAGAATCTAAGGCCAGGTTCTAGGGCATCTTTCTGTAGATAGAACAACAACATAATAAAATCAGTACATGCTGTGTATTTAAGATCAGGCACACACACGTGCACACAAACATGGACAGTCCAGCTCTGCTGTAGTATGCTTTAGTATACCACAGTAGCAGATATAATGTGTGGGAAGTGCTTGCTCCAGATTATTGGGACTGAAGATATAAAATTTTGACGATTTTGCAATAAGTCCGTAAAAGTCTTTGTATATCATAGACCCTTCCCCATTTTATAAAAATTCAAACATCAAACCCAAAATATAACCAATGGTCATTAATTATCCATCTTGTTAAGTATTTATGTAACCTAGAGTAATGAACATTTAATTTGAGTTTATTTGCATATTAGAACAAACACATATTCATATGGAATGTTACATCTGTTCATGTGACAATTGATAACGGAATAACTGCTATTCATAGCATGTGTCTCCAATATTAAAATATTTCTGATTATTTTCTGATTAAATTGCTCATCCTTTAAAAAAAATAAGACCAGGAATGGCTGTTTTATTTATATCAAATTTGTTCCATAACAAGGTTGCAGAATCTACCACAGGAATAAATGTTCAATTAAAGGGTTAGTCCACCTTCATTTCAAATTTTCAGGACTAATACAGCTATACCCACAAGTATCATAAATAATGTTAAAATGTGTAAACAATCACCCACATATTAAATAATCCAGTTCAAAGTGCTGATTAATCGACTTTTAATGGCCTGTGGGCACTGCCATTTTGAAGCTAGACAGAGACCAGAAGCTCCTGAATGCTGACTATACACACACACATATATATATATATATATATATATATATATACCGTAGGTCCCGGCCATTAAGCTGATACTTTGTATCAATATTTTGACCCTAATTTTTGGGGTCGGCTTAATGGTGGGTGCTATTTCAGTGTCAAGATATCCAGTCATCGGGAGAACAAAATTTCAGTGTTAGCAGCCATCTAGACTCTAGAGTCTAGATGCAAATGGACATCAATCATCATTTTCAGTTAAATTCATGCAGTCATGGAGTGAAAATAGAAGTAAAACAAGTTGATGATAATAATAAATGGCTTTATAATGAAAATCAATATTTATATGTAGAATTATCTGATTTTTGTAATTATGGATCAATCTTGTTGGACTCAGTAGCACATTTCAGGACTTTCAATTCGTACCTAAGAGTGTTGTATCTCATTCAATTGGCGGCATAGACATTAGGGTGACCCCATATACATATTTTGTCTGGCCATATTTATACTAATAACGGATAATTACTGATTACATTGTCTCGGTTATTGCCACATTAGTCACCAAAACGTACCATCAAAGGCTCAGTAGTAATTGACAATATGTCTAATTATTTCTAAGTCACTGACTTCACATGCGGTTCATAGAATGTTTTATCATGCTATTAATTTAAGTTTGAGGTCTTACTAATACGTTAACAGTTCGTGTAAACGATCGTTATAATTAGCCTTGATCTATTGACAGTATACGAAACACATTGGTACAAATAACGAATTATGAAAACAAAACTATTTCCAGTGTTCAAAACATTACCTGGAAATACTGCAGAGAAAAGTTCAGATTTTTAGGTCAGCTTAATGGATGGTCCTACCATAAATCATGATATATTAGGCCTAAAAACGACCTCGGCTTAATGGCTGGGACCTACGGTATATATACACACACACACACTCACGCACACTTTGGCTAACCACTCAGAAAAACAGACAAAACATTGGCCATATAGCACAGATTAACGGATAGACAGACAGAGATAGATGCACAAGCAAATACTCACCTTACTGAGAATGAAGAATTTACAAACAAAAAAGATACCAGTGGACACAATTCCTGCCATTACGGGTGAGATAAACCAGGAACCAACTGAAATATTATGTAACACAGTAACATTAGATACAGTTATATGACATCACATAGAAGGGACATAAACATAAATGTAAAAAAAAATTAAACCAGTAAACTAAGTGACTAAATCCATGTGGAATGTATAGTTGTAGTTTTGGCTCCTAGAGATGGACACTTTCCAGAATGGTGTTCATGACTTAGGACTTATGTGTAAAAGCTATCAATTGATGGTCAATGAGTTACTGCTGTATTTACTCTTGATACTAGTCATAGATAAGTCATATAGTCTAGAAGCTATGCCTTGGGTGTGAAGCATTCTACAGCCGAAGACAACAATCGGATTCAATCCCAATAGTTAGACGTCTGCAACATAGTGTACTACCAAACTGTGCTATTTTTGAGTGCCTGAATGTCAAAGTAAACTATGACCATCACCCTTTTTATGTCTACTAGGTGTAAACAAATGAATACCTAAACACAAAATAACAGAACATTAGACATGGGAATGCCATCAGCCAACAAACCCTTTTCCCACATCAGTGGAAAATATTGAATATTAAGGAAATATGCTCCATTGGCTGAATACAAACAAACAATGCATTTCAATACTAATTACAAACAATAGTGCTTACTTATAAACCCCAGTTTTTTCCACTGAATGCCCTGTGTGCCATGGTTAACAAGCGCAAAGCCAACAGTGGCACCTACTATACTGTGCGTAGCAGACACTGGTAATCGTAGTAATGTAGCTGCTAACAACCATACACATGATCCTGTAATTATATTAAAAAAACATAAAATATCACGATTCTTCTATTTTCTACACACAATCAGAGTCAAGTACTGTCAATCCCCATAGATACAGTTTTAGCACATCAAAAACCATCCTAGAATCTGTAATGCATATTATATATGGAAACATCCACGCTGGACCTTTTTTACCTTAAATGTTTGTTCATAAGTATCCGACAGTCACACAATATATGACCAGTGCATTCCAGTGTTTGATATTGGGAATGGGTGAAAATGGATGAATTTCGGACTTTTGTCCACACGTGGCTTCACTTTTGCCATAAAAGTTAATAAGTATACCACGTGCAACAAACAGAAAATATGTAGTCATGGAAAATAAAAGTTTAAATATTGGAAATAAATATTCTAGATAATAATTTGTCATAATTAGGTGCAATAGGGACTTGCAGATGAAATAGTAAAAACAAATCTAATTCTGATCCAGAGACGTGCACTGCAGATTATACACAGGAAAAAATTATCTAAAGACATCATTATTGAAATAAAAATGTATCAATCATTCTGCACCTCAATAATTCAAGGACAATGTTGTTTCAAAAATGAAGTAAACTATAAATGCACACAAACTTACAGCGATAGGCCATTGTGTGTGTGTGCTCTCCAAAAACAATCTACTGTTAATATGCAGTTAGACACTATAAATCCTGCTCTTGACTAAAATGCTTAAAATAATTTATAACCACATTAGTCTCTGTTATAATATCACAGTTCACCATTTTGTTTTCAGCTCCATTTGATCTTAATGCCCGAAACACGACAGCAAAGTGTTTATAGAAATAAAAACACATAACAACAGTAAAATAATAGCCTCCCTGATGTTTATATAGAGTAATAAAATAAGTAGAAAATGGAGGTCTAAGTACTCAACTACAGAATTATGTTAGCTGTTAAAATCCTGGTAACTATTCACTCAAAACTGTTAGTTAAACCCCTGTTTGCTGAATATTAGTAGCAAAATATGTTTCAAAATTATTCCAAAATCACATATTTTTTATTAGGTATTTATGCCACATTAGGTATCAATTATATCTTTCATATCAAAACATAACAGGTATCAATTGATTCCCTCTTTCAGAATAGCCTTGCTTTATGCTGTGGGGAGGTAGAATCTAGAATGTACTAAATTGCTATATCTCTTAGAGATACAATTTTAACATTTCGGTTCTAGGGATTTTACTGACGGATAAAAGATCCCCAGACACGGGCTATCAATTCCATGACTTGGTTGTCTACACCATAGGAATAGACATGTGCACGCTAATAAAATACAAAATACGAAGTAACACGATCTGTTATACCAATCCTTCCCCTAAAAATATGAAACATATATCTCAATGCTATCAGACAGAGAAATACATTGGCAAAACGGCATTTGAACAGAGACAGTAAAGACATTATATGAAAGCAGTGCACTGGATGATGTGAATCATGACGAAAAAACTAACAAAGGGTAACTGATGAGATAAAAGTGAGAACCAACCCGTCAATAGTAGAGATGGGTCACAACAGATCGGGACATTATATTAAAAATGTATTTAAATCTAACTAAAGTATTGTCAAAGTCATAGATTTTATTTCCTCTTTAATTAAACTGAACAGAAGAAGGAATTAATAACATGTGTCTAATAACATTGCCTCAATTCTTACCTGATAAAGCAGCCACACTACCAGTCATGAGCAACATTGTATCATTCGTATATAAATCTACACTGATGACACCTTTACGTATAGTGTCAGACACCTTGGCGCCTGAAATACATTTCACTCATTTTAAACAATATACCTATATTCCTGCCAAATAAGCATCATGACAAGCAGCTCTGTTTTGTAATTAATCTGAAAGACTACTAAAAGGTTTAATATTGTAACACCTGAATGGAGATGTTTTCATGATAAAATATACTTCAAGCCTAAACATTTTAAGAAGAGACTTAGATAATAATAGCTTACCTAAGAGCACAGCTCCGAGCGTCTCAAATATTGAAGCTAGGATGATAGCCTGTCTTAGGGTCAACACACGACTACCTACAGAGGTACCAAAGGAGTTTGCTACATCATTAGCACCAATACCAAATGCAAGGACAAAGGCAATGATGAAACCAATCACAACCATCCATATCTGTTCTTGAGGTATGTTGAGATCCATGGTGATGATAAAGCTGTTAAGAAAAATAAGCAAATATTAGGCCACAAATTATCATAAATAAACACACTTACTGAACACAAAACATAAATATATATATAGTTGGCATGCTTCAGTATAACATATAAATACATGCAAATATTCCAACTTTTTTATATTGTGTTTGGGATACAGCCACAACTATATATATATATATATATATATATATATATATATATATAACACACATATATATATAATTATTTCATGAACATTAAAACCACAGCTTGGTATCTTTTTATTTATGTTACATTGTTTAAGTACAAACCCAACTATCTCAGTCAAGATGTAATATTGACTGAAGCTGTCCTAATTTGCAGAGCAAACAAAACAGGCTACTAACCAATACTCCAAATAAATTTATAAATTAATGAGCTGAATTCATTGATATTAATTAAGTGTATTCCATTTCTATTTAAGTTAGTTTTACTGTATTTAAACAATTAACAAATTACTGAATATCACAAAAACAACAACAAATTGTTTATAGTTCATACATAAAGATAATCAAGAATACTAATTCTGTACATACTTCACATGATTAATCATTTATTGTTCCATTAACTACTTGTTCACTCTGTAATTGGATGATATACAATTCTAGTCATTTAACTTGAAATTGTACACATTTCTAGCACCTGCCACCAATGTTTTGGGACATTTTCAAATGTAAGTGGTTTGGCTACAAGAAATATGTAGCCATGGTGTGTGTACCACAATAAATGAATAATGTTTCACGCTCACAGTGACCATTCATAACACAGCTATTACTGTATTTTTATTAACTACTTTTATTGCTTGCTAGTAGGTGAAGAGCCAAACGACACCATTCAAGCACAAGATCAAATTCATACGGAAATAATAAAAAACTTATTCACCACATTTCAGGTTTTAAAAAATTAGCCAAACTGCTGACATTAGGTAAATGTGTGCCCTTAATTTAACACTCATATGGCTGATAGAAATAGCATCAACAGATATGGTGTGACCTTGAAAGTTAAGTACTTAGATAGAGAGTAGAAAATTAAGGACTGGTTATATATGACAATTCATTACACTTCCACTCTCAAAAAAAAAACATAATGACTAAATACATAAAGACAATAGGTATGAAAACAAATGAAATACCTGGATTTTATGCCCAATTCTGTTTACTTTGAGTATGAACAAGAGAAGTAATTGATGTATGCCAAAGTCAAAGTCTGGACCTGGAATAAATAAATAAATAATCAATAAAATAAGTTTAATAAATCTCACCAACAAATGTCACTATGTTTATAAATTACCATATTCTTTAACCATAAATATTTCTTGGAAACAAAAATCAGTTAATTTTTATACAACTATTTTACAGTCTTGAATTATCACATTATTCAATTTTTTTAATTAAATTCACATTTGCTAATTGGTAACTGGCCTAATGCTAACCAACAGCATATGCTGTTTGAGATTGACAATAACAAAACTGAATTATCTCCCCATTCTGGCGAATACTGAAAACGACATAAACTACAAAGCTGTTTTTGTTATCAAAATTTTGGGACTCGAATTTGGAGACTAATGGAAGAGATATTAAGACTTTTTAAATACTATTAATAAGAGTGAAGACTCTGTATAGAATAATGAAATACAAATGTAATCCACTAATATGTGCTCAGAACTGCCTAGTCAAAATGAATAGTATATTGTTAATATATATATATTAATGGAGAAAATGTTTACTTAAAAATAATTTATTTAAAATAGAATCAATGGCACATACACTTTTGGGAGACAATGGCCAAATGTATATGCATTCATTCAAATTAGTCTTCTTTCATACCTTTAATCAGTCACAAAGTCGGAGATAAATCACTCTCTCTGTCTCATGCTGTTGATTACTCTATGAATAATGATTACTCCAGAGATTAATATCAGCTAGTTAAACAGTTAATCATCATGGAAAATGGAATATACCTCTTCTATTGTTCATACCATGCCCCCGCCCCCCCCCCCCCACAAAAAAAGGAGTTAAACTGAAAAATTTTGACACTCACACAAAGCCACAGTAAGCTCATTTTATCAAATGTTGCCATCCACATAACAAGTATTACAGCATTACGGACCAGAATTTTACTGGATTAATTCCTAGCTGCTTTAGGAGTACAGTATAATGGTGTAGTATGTTTTTGACTATTCAACCACACATGGCCTTTTATTATCTCATATAATAGACAATATTCAGAACTAGTGAGACATTTGGCGACAGTTGTAACACTACCATTGTGGGCTACAGTCTGAAGCCACTTGTGCAGAATGACTGGCATAAGATGATGATGATTAATGTTTTACAGCCACTTTTGGGCACATGGCAGGTTAAATGGGGTGAGTGACCTTCAGACGTTAAAAGTCAAAGATAAAACACCCTTCGGATATGCCCACACACACATCATTAAATTGATGCAATTTTAAGTGTCAAGGCCCATCGATATTGGCTGCAACATCATGCTGCATATGCGCTGTGAATATTGTCTGTTATAAGTTATAAAACCACTCAATTCAATATATTGAGTGATGGCAGTGACCTTAATTTTTGGTGTTGTTGTTGTTGTTATGACTTGCCATTAGCTGTTGTCATCATAATGTGGGCCAAAAGTAACATATCTGTTATATATTTGGGACAATGCACAAAACATTTATGTAGGATCCAACTGCTTGACCTATATAGACCAAGATAACCTTTGTACATAATTTTAAGCAATTCTTTAGTGGCCAATACAAAGTCTGTTATTGTCATTATTAGTCACTCTACCACATTTAACTGGCAAGTTGTACATAAATTGTTTTTGTGAGTAGAAACATCAATACAAGTTTGTATTTACGCAGATCACTTTCAGTTGGCTACCGTGTGGTTGATTACCAGAATTTTACAGCAGAATGTGTGCATGCTCAGTATTCAGGCACACAGAGAGTGGTGATGTTATACACATAACAGAACTATATTAAAATACACACATATATGCTAATGACTTCATTACATAACTCTATCCAGCAAGACTTGCCAAGTGAAAATTAATAGAGCTGAATATTCATAAGGATGCCTTAAAATTTACGTAATTGCTGCTCTTCAACTTAATTTATGCATACATGCAAAAAAATGTCCATGCATCATAATGCATAATAATGGCTGAAATGGCAGTTATTTTACTTGGCTGACACCCTCAAATGATGGAAACCCACATGGTCTGTACTTTATAACTTCAACACAGGAACTAATAATTCTAAATAAATTTAAAATTTACAATATATGGCATATTCAGTGGAGAAAACATTGGCTGCCTGGTTGGATGAAAAACTCCTGCACAGCATGACCATAACCATGGGTAAACAGTCCCATATTTGAAGCCAAACAGGTAGTCATGGCCAAACAGGCTTTTAATGTTTAATAAAGTCAAAATTTTAATGAAATTACATTATAAATTGATTACCGTAGAAATAGACTTACCTACAGTTTTAATATGTGGCAATGTAAAAGAATGGCTTTAAAGAATTTTTATTCACTACACCTGACTAGAATAAAAACCTGGAACTTTATGTCTAAATTAGATGATGATGATTGATGTTTTACGACCACTTTTGTGCACAAGGTAGGCTAAATGGGCCGAAGGACACTGAATGGTCTAAATTGTGTCGATGTGTGGTTAAACAAACATTCATCCTAAATGGGCCGAGCAACCTCCAAAGGTAATGAGGCAAAGCCAAAGACGAAACAACCTTCAAATATGCACACCCATTCAAGATTCAAACACGGGTGGTAGTGATCTGTGGTCCAACATGCTACCACTAGACCACAGAGGCACCCCTGTTATGTCTAAAGCAGATGACATTACTCTGCCAGAACTTAATCAGACTTGTTCTGATGTCAACAGTCATTATATTAAATTAATATTAGGCATTTCTATATAACAGAAAGATCCATCTTAACATTTTGGTGGATGCTAGCAGCTGTTAGCACTTACCAGTCAGTAGTTTGAAAAGATTCAATATAATTCAACACCCTAATTTGTAGAATGAAACATGAACTCTTTGTGTGCTTTCAATTCTTATAACCATTACTGATGTTGTTTATCATTTCTGAGATATACATGTAAGTCTACCTTCTTCCACATAAAGCTGCACTGTAATTACAACTATAATATGTGTACTCCATTCATCATGTATTTATATTTAGTAAATTGTACATGACAACCAAAAATTTTAATTGGAATGTACTTTAGATATACCACAGGAAATCTTCTGTCAACAAGTTAATCAATTCAGTGAAAACTCCTTCATGAAAAGAATTTAGCCAATCATGGTCTGAATGCAACATAAAATAGCATTCATACAATATTGGAAATGACTGTGTATTGGAATTTTGATCACTTCAAAGGAAATGGCTTCAAACTCACATATTATAGTTGAGTGACAAATCATAATTAATTATGGGGAAAATAAACATGTATAAAATGCTTTATATTTTCTCTCTTTCTCTGTTCAAACAATTGCAATTATAATTTTCATGTATCATAATAAATCAACAGAGGCTCATACTGAGTCATAAGTAGTGGATGGTCACACACAGCTAATAATAAACTATAGCCCATTTAGAAGCCATCACAATGATTTCACAGTTAAACTCAACTCACAAGCAATAAATGACAGTGAATCTATTCAATTTGGAAGTGTTTGAGGTATCAGTCACATATACTGTGGGTATATATAAAATTATGGCACATATATAATTGTGATTCGTCTAGTGGTAAATTGGTAACCAGTATATGGAAACAGGGATTTTAGTTAGAATCAACTGATGAGGATGGCTATGTTCAAATACAATTCCAACTATACAGATAGATTTTTGCAGGACTGATTTAATTGTGTTAACTGAACAAATAAATTATGGCTCAGAATTTAGCTATTTCCACTAATGTTTTAAGAAAATGTCCTAGCTTTATTTTTTTAAATGTCCCCTTAGACTTAGAAAATAAATTTAATGTTTTAAAACTGAAAGGAGATATCAGTAAGTTGCGAATCTGTAAATATTATCAATACGACATCTCTTAGACTTAGTGAAGTTAGTCATACTTAGTTATAGTAGACTTAGTCTTAGATCTATCACATACTATGATACTGACATAGTTATAGATGGGCGTCAAACATTTCTTGACAATTACGGCTCTTTCTATAATTAATTGCCTCCGAAATGTATATAATATATAAAGTAAATATTTTATTACACATGAATGCACTTTCTGATATAGCACCGTCATTCAGTATACATATATAATTAATATAAACATTCCAGTGAATGACGCACGTGTATAGGCTACTGTCAAGGACATACCCGCCCCCAATTTTAGCCAATCAAATTCGAGCTTCACTCATGTTTCACACGTGGTTCAACACATGGAAGCCAAATATGTCACGAACAAAATGTCAAACTTCTACAACATATCATTTACATTCAGACGTTATAAAAATTAACATTTACCATGAATTAGCATAGTAAGATTCTTCTTCTATTAAAATGCAATATCGTAAACCTGTCATTATCAATAAATGCATGCATTCATGGCGAAACATAACACACTCCATACATCAATAAACAACACGACAGTCGATCAGCGCGAAGCGCCGGACTCGGGAGAGAACGGTCTATTTCACTTTAAATGTCAAGCAACAATAGAAACTTAGATTTGCTTAAAGAAAGTAAACAAAACATTTAAATAGATGTATTAAAAGTGCAGAATATACACTTACTTACCTTGACAACGAAATTTCCCTCAGTCTCTATAACTAAGAGTAAATTCCAACGTAAGTGGGAGCTAAAATTAAGCAATGCTCGTTTAGGGGAAACATGTCCCACAAACAGCAGATGGCGCCACATGTCTATAAACGTTCTTGTAACAAAGACTATTTACATTTAAGCTCTCTGCTTGTAAGTCCCTTTCTAATCAATTCTAGGCCTGCACCGCGTCTAACCGATGTCATTTGTAATTTTGAACAGAATACTAACCAAAGCAATATTTCTATAATTCCTCTTATTATGTATGCCAGCAGTATTATTTTTGACAACGGACAAGATTTATGATACATTCAGGCAAAATACCGTGGATAAATAAACTAGTAAAACCCAAACTAACAAAATCTCGCCATGGATATGGTATAATATAAATCCGCAATGCTCAGATTGTGTATACAGATATGTGCAGCCTGTAACACAGAATCCCATTTCAGTTAAAACCCATTAAGAGCAATCCGACTATAAACGCTGACTTGATAAATTCGGGTACCTGGACGATACCAATTGAGCCGATAAATATATGCGATGTTGCATGGGTGCCATCTAGTGAATGAAATATATTATCTAGATCTACGGACGTTAGCAGAAATAAGTGGATGCAGGTTTTTTTCTTCATAATTTAAAAGCAGATAGTAATGTTATGGTTGTACTATTGTCATCATAACGTTGACATATTGTACTGCATGTTCTTGTGCAATAATAGATTTGACTTTTAAAAAAGATTATTAAATCAGCTATTTCAATATTTTTACTCGTATATATTTATTTATACAGATGCTGCCAGGAAGAGCTCATTTTTTTTAAACTAGACACAATCAGAAATAGAGGATAGTGTTAAAATGGTTTCTTCGTGGACCAGGAGACAGAAGTGGGAGACGAAAGATTTATTGGTTTTCTTTCGTTTCATGAAACAAGGATAGCACAAGAAAGTGCGTGCACTTAGTTCCAGATTTCCAGTGCAGTCCCTTTTATTGAGTGGTTGTTAATATTTCAAATTGTCATCTCTCTTTTGTTATTTTGTAATACATCCATACATGTTGAGATTATACCTATATTCAGTTTTCTGTTATGGAAATAATAAATGTGTATAATTATTTTTTCTTTTAATCCGTTATGGGGGTAATACAGATTATTATATTTTATCTGTAGAACTAAATATGTATTCTGTTAAGGAGCTAACTTCAACATGCATTGCCGTAGTAGCAGTTTAATTTATACAAGGGTGTTGATAATTAATTATTTTTAGGGTAATGGAGTAAATTTTCGGTAAACAATGAACTGTTTTTAGTTTATGGTATGCATTAATTGTATTGTTGCTCGTTATTTAAATGAAGGCTTTATAAAGCACTCTTGTTTTTTATTAATTAAATACCTCTTCATTGTAATGAATGGGCCGATATTCAGTGTTACTGAGCCAGTACTAAAAAGGTACCAAATATGGATTAATGATTGTATTACTGGAATAATGGGACGTATTGGGTGGTACTGAAACGATAACCGAATGCGTTAATAATTGTACACAATAATATTGTTTGATGCCACCTATGTAAACAAATATCTATCGGTTGCAGCACTATCACTAATTTATAATATATAGAAGTTTAGATGTTATTTTTCATGTTGGGTGTGTTTTAGCAGTGTGAAATAAGGCACTGGCACAGAGAATCTTGAATCGCGAATTCAAACTCTGGACGATTCAGCAGGGGAATTATATATATATATATATATATATATATATGTGTGTGTGTGTGTGCGCGCGCGCGGGGGCGCATGTGAATGTGTGTGCATCTGTGTGCATGTGTGTTCCATATTTCCTGATCGCAATAGTGATATAGATATGTACATAAATTATGGCGGGTGGGGGTAGGATGCGGTTGAAGGTGGGGGGGGGGGGGAAGGGTGAACTTAGAACACTAAAGAAATGGAAGGCGTAATAATATCAGTGGGCGCAAATGGACCCATCCTTAAGTAGGCTTTGACATGAATTATATGTACGAGTGTAGTTAAAGATCTTATCTTGTAGTATAAGTTCGCTCTTTCTGTTTGTTAAAATTTTCCAGAAAAAGAATACCTATAGGCATATATTAACCTTATCTTCGTCAGAGTGCATAATGGCACACGTACGTACGTGTGTTTGTTTACCCACCCGCTAAGATGGCCGTTATGTCCTCGGGGGGGGGGGGGTTAACGTCCCCCTTTATTTTTAATAATTCAGTCGAGACGGCAGCGTGATTTAATGTGGTCAGCCACCCAAGATGTTGTGAGCCGAGAAATTTTAGGATTTAAAAAATATAAAACCCATATTTTTTCAAGCAAGCCATACCCAACCCACAAGACAACAACCCGAACCCAACCTGCATGACTTAAACCCAGACACTACCCGTGACCCCAAGAAAAAGCTTCAACCCATGGAGGGCTCTATAATAGACACTAGAATTTGAATTCGATGAATACACGCATTATTTTAAGGTAGTGATGACGAAAAATAAACTGAAGTTGCATATAGTGAGAAGCGAATGTTATTCTTCACTCTTTTCGGAACATCATTGATCATGGCCGCGTACAGTCATCAGCAAGAAATTCCGTAAGAAATTCCGTTGTTTCGCAATCAACATTAGTAATGAATCCGACCCTATTCAATCTATCCAAGTGTTGAAGACTTTAGACCATGCTTTAATGCTGGACTGGAGATTGACTACTTATCTCTGTTTAGAGTTGGCCTGCTCTGAGTCAAGTTGAGTTGAGTTTAACCTTCAATGTCCGTGCAATTGGAAATGGCTGCTATTGAGCTCGCTATTCAAAGGCGTCACCAACTGCATGCCTTATACACACCAACTAATTTGTCGGATATGAAAACAACTATCTTAATTATTTTTGGACAAACACTATACATTTCCAGTATTAAGTCCGATGGTGTGATTCAGTATTTTGTATTAAAGCATTTGCACATTCTAGTCAACACGATTGTGCCATCAACTGGGTGAATATTATATAGGCTAACACTAAACGCCCTACGATCTCTGATAGTATCAGGAGTGCTGAATTTCAGGACGTGCGGTTTCTCGTCCACCGAAAAGGGTGCAGCTGCAGAAGGTGCTACTGAAGATAATTTTCCGTAGTTCTCAGTTATTAAAATATGTCTAGAGGCCCAACATATCTGCTCTTGAAGCTATCTAAGAATTATATAATTGGCTAACTTTCTAATGAAGGCCCACCCACACTGGTTCAAAATAATTCCGGGGAGTGTCTAAGATACGAACATTTTCATTCTCATTCTCATGTTGTCCTTCTCGTTGTGGCAAGGCTTCTCGACTCGGGCAACGTTGCTATTAGCTAGGATGAACCAAGTGATATCACAGATGTCGAGACGCCAATATCACTCGTGACGAGTACACCATGTGTACGTTTGTAATAATATTGATCTGAGCTGGTTGTGTCGGTCATGTTTATGTTGGCGTAATAAAGCTGATTACCTGGATATGGTGTAACAGATGTCAGATACTTAATTATGACGTGAAATGCGGTACACAATTTATGACTTACAAACATATCTAGTTTGCATGGATTTGATTATCCCCTGATTGACTTCTACCACACAAACTCAGTAATGAAAGAGGCTTTTTGAAAAGGCACTGGCTACGCGTACATGAGCCGTACGTTTAGATACGTAGTCTAAACGTAGGTGAGCCATTATGCGCATGCGTATGTTTTCATTTCCGGTTACGCGAGTTGTAATTTTAATGACATTATAGTCGACTGACCTGGAAAATTTTCAGGTCAACGCATTAGTCTAACTACTGTATATTTAATACTGGGGTCTATGAATGTACGTGAGTTTTTTTTCGCGCGTGCGTGTTGATATTCATGAGTTCTACAGCTACGTACAAGACATGCTGCTACTTGTCTTATTTAGTCTTTAAACTTAAAAGTATAGTTTTTAGCCGTTTAATTGATTAAAGTTGTACAACAGTAAAGCGATACCTCGATTATGGCAGTGACTACTCGTACTTTAAACTTAAAAGTATTGGAATTTTGTAGCCGTTTAATCGATTAAAGCTGTACAGTAGTGAAATCTGATTCTGGTTGAATACGGGTTGATTCCCTGTACGAGCATAACTTTTTCCCGGGGTGATTGAACTGTCAGTATAGTTTTATTACCTAAAAGCTACCAAATCAACAAATACTAACTCCGCCATTATCGTTTCAAAAACAGATGCGCGCAGTGCATCCTCGCATACGTTCAGACTACGGGTCTAAACGTACGGCTCACGCACGTGTCGACAAAAGACACCTCGGGGTTTTCTTTGTAGAAGTAAAAATAGTATATAATATCTCTGCCAACAATAGCTGAATAGGTGAAACGAAAATATGTGGGCGTTACAAAAGTGCCATTAAATGATATTTATTCGAAGGCAAGGGATTAAAAAAAATACTTGCTTAAAAGACCAACAACTAGCCTTAATTGGTACAATATGTATTTACGCGTGAAGCTTGACTGCCATTGATAACACTTAAGAGTTTCAATGGCCCGAAGACCTACACGGTGACATGATGACTGATCATTCGCTGCCGAGAGAGAAGCGACAGCACGAAGTTGCTATGCAGCTAGCGGCGTACTCCAGCCGTAAACACATTCGCCAGCCATCAGACGCTCCAGTGGGGCGAGCCAGTTGTTGGATCCGAGCCACAGTCGGGGGTCGACCTCTACGCTGGTTCTCTCTCTCTCTCTCTCTCTCAGCGAATGATATGTCGGCTTTGGAATCGGTGGCGATGGAAGGTGTTTACGTCGCGTGTTTACGCTATATTAACGGTTATGCGTCGGCCGGACGGGGCTAAATAATACATCTGCGTATGGCGCAGTGCACGTCTAATTGGTTAACGTTTCTATCTTGATGTGGAACCGGTGGCCGATGTCACGGATTGTGTTTCTTTCTCCGCTGTGTGGCCGGACGACAGCAGACGTAAATGTAAGTAGGCGAAACGGCTCTCTGTCATTAATGAGTTAAGGTGTGCGTGTGCGCGTGCGCGTATGTGTGCACAGGGTCGAGTGATGTCAGAGTAGTACTTCAAAATAATTATCATCGTTGAATAGTTACGATTGCATTAATAGTAATATTCTCGCGTTATTGATTGATATAGAAATAAACGTTTGACTGGAAGACGATTCACCTGGATTTAATTCGTTTCGGTTTTTACGTCTATGACAAAAGAAAGGGGATAACACTCGAATGCGTTCTAAAATACGTGGGTTTTTTTTGCACGGTGTCCCCATATATTATGAATGGATGACATGATTTATCCCTCCGCCCCACCCCCCTCCCAACCCCACTCACCCCTCACAGGTGAACAGTCAGTGAAGAAGTAACTAAAATACCGTGAGAGTCGTCATCGGCGAAACATTTTACGCAGTCGAAGAAGCGTCTTTGTGCCGATGAGCTTGCTACTTTAATTTTGTGAGGACCATATCACGTTCTCTTCCACTGGACTCGGCGAGTGTTTGACTGCCAACTGGGAAATATCGAAATAAACAAACAAACAAAAAATTAAAAATACTAAATTAATCAAATCGATCTTTGTAAAGGTGAACGGCAGTGTGTAAAGAAAGGATAATAACGATGATGATGATAATAATAATAATAATAATAATATTGTAGCTTTTAAAAAGTGCCCCTTAATAGCAGAAGCCATTCAGAGGCTACCCGAAATTATGTCTCTCTAAGAATCCAAGAAGAGATTTGAACGACAATCATTTATTTACAGGCGAAAGCAACTCTGAAAGGGCGAGTTTTCAGAACAAATATAATAATTATCAAGAGACGACGCGTTTCTAATATCCATCGACAATCTGCTCCGCTTTTTGGAGCCTGCTCCCCAAAGTGGAGCCAGCATGAGGTGTTAGATTACCGAGTAATGATGGAGTTAAAATAATAGCGTATCCATTCAGTGTTTATAATTGCCTGTCATTATTCTCTTTCTGGGTAAATCAACTTTTTTATGACAAATAAATTTTCCACAAACATCAAATACTCGACTGTTTTCCATTCCTTTAGTAGGCCATTGTTTATATATATATATATATATATATATGTGTGTGTGTGTGTGTGTGTGTATTTGTGTGTGTTTGTATGTATATATATATATATATATATATATATATATATATGTGTGTGTGTGTGTGTGTGAATATTGCTGTTTTACGGCCACTTTTATGCACAAGGTAGGCTAAATGGGCAGAGCGACCCAAAGATAATGAGGCGAAGTCATGAAAGATGAAGCACCCTTCTGATATATCCCAACCGTGGTTTGAACCCAGGTGCTATAGATATGTTGCAAACCACGCTACCAGTTAGGCCATGAAGGCGTTCCCCCTATATATATATATATATATATATATATATATATATATATTGCCCCTTTTCATTTTTATAGTTGTTAAACTATCAATCCTCCCTAGTTTACACCTTATCACTAAATAATTATTTGATTTAAATGTGTTTATGTTATGGTATATGAATTATGAAAAATAAGATTCTGTCTGTCTGTCTGTCTGTCTATCTGTCTATTTAGCTGTTTATTTGGAGGTTGTTTGTTTACCTGGATTAGAAAAGTTGGCTTGTATTTACCCATTAGGAGAATAACGCCTGACAGCCTTTACATCTGTCTGTCTGTCTGTCTGTCTGTCTTCTGTCTGTCTGTCTGTCTGTCTGTCTGTCTGTCGTCTGTCTGTCTGTCTGTCTGTCTGTCTGTCTGTCTGTCTGTCTGTCTGTCTGTCTGTCTGTCTAGCTCTGTCTGTCTGTCTGTCTGTCTGTCTGTCTGTCTGTCTGTCTGTCTGTCTGTCTGTCTGTCTGTCTGTCTGTCTGTCTGTCTGTCTGTCTGTCTGTCTGTCTGTCTGTCTGTCTGTCTGTCTGTCTGTCTGTCTGTCTGTCCTATCTGTCGTCTGTCTGTCTGTCTCTGTCTGTCTGTCTGTCTGTCTGTCTGTCTGTCTGTCTGTCTGTCTGTCTGTCTGTCTGTCTGTCTGTCTGTCTGTCTGTCTGTCTGTCTGTCTGTCTGTCTGTCTGTCTGTCTGTCTGTCTGTCTGTCTGTCTGTCTGTCTGTCTGTCTGTCTGTCTGTCTGTCTGTCTGTCTGTCTGTCTGTCTGTCTGTCTGTCTGTCTGTCTGTCTGTCTGTCTGTCTGTCTGTCTGTCTGTCTGTCTGTCTGTCTGTCTGTCTGTCTGTCTGTCTGTCTGTCTGTCTGTCTGTCTGTCTGTCTGTCTGTCTGTCTGTCTGTCTGTCTGTCTGTCTGTCTGTCTATTTAGTGTTTATTTGGAGGTTGTTTGTTTACCTGGATTAGAAAAGTTGGCTTGTATTTACCCATTAGGAGAATAACGCCTGACAGCCTTTACATATAAACATCCTGTTATTACACTTGTTTTGGTAACCATTTATCATTATTGGCCGAATCAACGCAATAGAACCTGTTAAACTAAATATAATAACGAGAAGGTTCATTAAAAGAGTTCAGTGTTATTTTTTTATTTACCATTTCATGGCTGGGGGTTGGGCGTGTCACATCAATCAACTTGTCATTGAATGCCACTGGTCTGACGCACAATCTTTGACAAGGTCTCCTCCTGACCATTAGACGGACAAAGATAGCCATCTAACCGTGAAGGAAGCTATTTGGTTTAATGGTTCCCGCCAATCAGTTAGATTGGGTCAATATTAACATAATATGTTCATATACCGACTAAAGCCGAAAAGCCGGAGAATTACCCCCACCCACGCACATCGCATCGAGGTGTTTTATGTACTTGTAGACTAAATGTTAGATTTTTGAGACAGTCAAGAAATACTGATTTTGTAAAAGGATTATTCAGGTGTGAAATGCACAAACGTCACTACTCGGTTTTGTACTCAACCTGATTTGTGTGTTTAATTTCACTGTTTAATGTGATTAATTACTATATTTTAATTCATTTGTTTTATTATGAACTACTTTGTGCGACAATCTTATTATGATTATGATTCATATTGTGGCTGATCAAATGTTATTTACACTATTTATTGTGTTTAACTATAGAGACGCCTCTGAAAATTAACTTTCAAACAAAACAGATATTTTAGTGTCATGGATTAAAAGTCAGTGGTTTGGTCGATAATTTGAATTTATTTCTTAATATTAGGATTTATAGTATAAACAAACGGTCTGAAGTAAACGAACACAAGCACGCGATACAACGAGTCGCATACGTGTTTTTTCGTGAAAGCTCTTATGACGTCAGACGACAATGTAAGCATGGGGCACTTGGTTACCTATGTGTTTGGTTTTGGTCTCTTCAGAGGCGATGACCGGTAAAGCCTGAAGCCAAAACATAATAATCAAGTTGGCCCTAATCAGATATATCGGTACTGTTTTCCTGTAATATGTAACATATACAGAGGTAGATAGTCAGGTAGATATATATATATATATATATATATATATATATATATATATATAGATAGATAGATAGATAGATAGATAGATAGATAGATAGATAGAACACATACGCACACGCCTCCCCACCTCTCACACATTTATATTGAAGAAAATTCCTTGACATGGTTCAGCCTCTTTAAAACCATCACCCAATCGTGCCCCAGTTATCTTCACATCTGCCTCATTGTCACAATAAGCAAAACATAAGTCATATTTATCTATTGATCTATTCCCGTAAAATATTTATGCGTTGATGGCTTTGGTTATTTTCTTCGTGTTATTAATACCTTTAGCCTTTGGTACTAGAGTGTGGAAAATGAGGCTGAAATATTCTCATTTTGAATTCACCAACTCCCTATTGATTTATCTGATGCTGACATCATGATCAATGGGGATAACTTCAGTACAGCTTTAGATGGTGATCTATTATCGTTGAATACGCTTATAACTATAAGCTGCACCCCTCCTCCACCCCCCCCCCCCGAAAGCTGACAATGAAGCCGTATTGTGGACAAAAAGACCATGTGCTGAGAATCAACACAGTATACCAGTATAATCATATAGCAAACGTTTGAAATCTTTACCCTGATACGGTGATATAAACGAATGGTGTAAACCAAAGCATCGTTCTATTTTATTGTATTGATTTGGTACGTTTTGTATACGATGGTTGTTGATGAGTCTGTAAAGTTTATAGTTGAAAGTGTTTGATTAACTTTAGTTTTAGAATTATTATTATTATTGTTGTTTTTGTTGTCAATATTATTATTATATACAATCTCTTATTATTTATATTTATTAGTGTCAATATATATATATATATATATATATATATATATATATATATATTACTAAATATAAATAATAAAATATATATATATGCACACGCACACACACACACATGACACATGCACTTGATAAAGGTTTCTTATAACCGAAACTAGTTGTGCTATTTTGGGCTGAGTGAAAATACTATTATTTCTGCTATTGTCGGAGGTATTAGAATTATTATCATAATAGATATTATATGTACTGATATATATGCTTTATTACCAGTTATAGCTGCGTTATATATGTACTAATATATAAAATTTGTTTTCTATTTAGGTAGTAGTCGTTTGGTCATAATTATGTAAGAATTATAAACATCACGAAAACCTGAGCCCATGCCTTTATTATATGTAACATAAAAAACACACACACACACACACACACACAACACCCCCCCACACACACACACATATATATATATATATATATATATATATATATATACACACACACACAGAAACACCCACACTACGTCACAGTTCTTATAATGTACAGGTAGTACTTGGTTAGTGACGAGTAGGTCATAGCATTTATTGGATTTGTATGCTTATGAGGTATTTGACCCTCCAGCAAATATCACAAGGCATATTATGCTGCGGTTGAGATGTTCCTTTTCTGTGCATGGAGACTGTGTGTTTCCAGGTCCATGCGTTCTAAGAAAAGTTGATCTAGAGCTGTATATTCCGTGCACTATTTGCGTCTTTGGAGGCACGCCGTTTAAGTGTTTGGCCTGGTTATCCAACATTTAAATGACTGTAGCAGACACAGTACGCTCTTAAAGCATTATAAGTACTCCTGACTCAGGAATAGAAACACTGCATCGCATCTCGAGCGGTGGCATTGGACACAGCTCGTGTGGTTGGTGTGTTTTATATAACAAGTTTAGTTGTATATATAATTCACCTTAGTTGTTTGTGGGAATAGAATTATCTTTCCTAGGTCCAGTTATGTCCAGTCTGTACTATGACATTCAAGGCTAACTTTAGTCTCCTTGTCATTAATAAAACCCTATATTATAATTATAGTTTGTATAGCAGACATTAGGTCTGATTTGAAAATGTTAATATATAGAACGGCAATTCCGCCATAACGGTCTGCTACGGCGCCGATGTAATAGTGACGAGTAGGTCATAGTATTTATTGGATTTGTATGTTTATGAGGTATTTGACCCTCCAGCAAATATCACAAGGCATATTATGCTGCGGTTGAGAAAGTTCCGTTTTCTATGCGTGGAGACCATATTTCCCGGTCCCTGCATTCAAGAAAAGTTGATCTAGAGCTATATATTCCGTGCACTATTTGCGTCTTTGGAGGCACGCCGTTTAGATGTTTGGCCTGGTTATCCAGCATTTAAATGACTGTAGCAGACACAGTACGCTCTTAAAGCATGTACTCCTGACTCAGGAATAGAAACACTGCATCGCATCTCGAGCGGTGGCATTGGACACAGCTCGCGCGGTTGGTGGGTTTTATATAACAACTTATATAATTCACCTTGGTTGTATGTGGGAATAGAATTATCTTTCCTAGGTCCAGTTATGTCCAGTTTGTACTATGACATTCAAGATTAGCTCTAATCTGCTTGTCATAAATAACATTTAAGAACTACAATAGTTAGAATAGCATAAATTAGGTCAGGTTTGAAAATGATAGCATAGTTCAAACAGTACGGAAGCTATGACGCGCTATTACGGTCTGCTTCAGCGCAGATGTCAGTCTTTTAATAGTAATTAAGATAAACAGTTTTAATTGTAGTCGCTTCATGACGCCTGCCCGTTGTAAAAACTGATCTTTGAAGACAGTGACAATTGGGTTATATGGTTTATATAGTATTGCTTTGAAGAAAGATACAGCAATTAAAAAATAGCTATAAATAGGGCTGCTTAGATAATTAATCTAAACATTCTCACTACTGCCGTGATCTGACTTGGGTGTTCTACTCCCAAACTCCACGGCTGTAGGTGATTCGCTTTTTGTTTTTGCTTGGCGGCTTAGGGACTGGTGAGACATTACACATGTCTCAGCAAGAAAAGTCGCCACTCTGGATTCAGTCCCCTGAAGAAACGTCCAGAGTTTGAATTCACGGTTCGAGATTCTCTGTGCCTGTGCCTTATTATACACAGCTAAAACACACACACACACACACACACACAAACACCCCACACACACACACACATATATATATATATATATATATATATATATACACACACACACACAGAAACACCCACACTACGTCACAGTTCTTATAATGTACAGGTAGTACTTGGTGTCTAGCTGCCAAAATTAAATGACAGAATCATGTCATTATTTATGGCCAAGACAGCCTATAAAGACACTGACGCTCATATTCAGACTATATGTATATTCCTTTACTGTAGGCGTGTAGCACAGTAGAGTGCTTTTGCATTGAACGTTTGACTTTCTAATTAAGCAAATCTACAAATCACTGTGGTTAATTCTTTCTTGGGATGTTGTAGCGGTCATATATTAAATTGAACTCAATAAGAGACATTTTACAACAGTTTCTGGTTCAGTTCGCCAGGTGACGACAAGATTAGATTAGCCTTTTATTTGTTTTGTTCGTAAAATAATCATCATGTCAAAGTATGAGGATATTAATGATTCAGTGTGATTCAGGGAATTACACAGGATTTTGAAGGTTTTTGCAGAACCCAAAGAATTTTCTGTATGGACTCTTGCTAGATATTTTTCTGTCTTGCAAAATTGGTTTCCCGCGACCTTTTATTATTTTCTTTAAATATTGGGATGCTGACTGTTACATCTACCGGTGTAGAAATATCCTGTACATCAAGGTCATTGTCTGGCATTAATGAATCACCAGGATTAATCTTTGTGATCAGATTTGTCGATTCCGTGATTTGTCGATCGCTGACTGCACCTCCATGTACGTCTGACATATATGAACAGATGCCCCCAGGTGTTACACCAACAATCATTTTAGCAGCGTTTCTATTTTTTTTTTTTTTTTTTCCCCCCCCCCCCCTGTTTAGTCTGACTGGAGGATATGAATCTAGACTGCCCAGAATGTTAAACACCAACAATCATTTTAGCAGCGTTTCTATTTTTAAATGTGACCTGTTGAAGGATGGTGATATGCTGCTGGACCCAGAAAGGGAAGAACACCAACAAATGTTTTATAGTCTTCAAGGCCTGTGTACAGTTTGGCGCTTTCTGGGTCACCTTTAAACCGATCAGCGTTTATCCTCAGAAGTTCGACAGGGACCTCCTCACTCTGGCACCAAATTAGCTTCATCTTGTGCCATCGGCATTGTCTGCACTCTGTTGCATCGCCTTGCATTTCTCTGTGCTGCACGCTTGACTCGAGAAGCTGATGCAGGGGACGCCTGTTGTATCCACCACAACAGGCTTAGCGCTACAGCATCAATATCTTCTTTCTAAGCGTAATTCCTGTAATCGGAAATGATGTAATGTGCATATTTTAACAATAAAATTATAGAGTTTATTATATTGTTCTTTTATGTAGATCGTATTTGTTTATTTTTTGAAAAAGGTTTGATTAAAAAATTGCATGTACTCATCTGATTTTATTCAAATATAGGCATACGTTTAATAAATAAGTTAACTCGTTGATAAAGTCAAGCCCTTTCCAACGAATAGGCGTAACAATAGATTTTAAACATTGCCATTGATTCCATTGTCATTGCATTAACAAATGAAATTATCCATTACGAGGGCGTCACCCCCCCCCCCCGCCCCGCCATCTACACACATTCATAAACCGAATGGCTATATAAAAAAAATACAAGCTTTGTTTCTGCTTTTCATCTACCCCGTTATTTTTTTTGGCAATTCAAGCCCGCTCCCCTATTGCTGCACTCATGAACCGAACAAAAAGCGTTTAACATTGAGAACCGGGTGTAAGTGTAGTAGGAGTCGTACTATTATATTTGCGTAAAGCGGCGTGACTGGATCTCAAAACCGGAAGTAGCATTTGTAATTAGCCCTATCTATTTTTTTGGAGGTGATACGTCTGTAATATAACTGCTAGACTTTACTGATATATCAGTGAATTTGTATTTTTTTACGGCCACTTCTGTGCACAAATAAGACTACATGGGCCAAGCGGCCTCCAAAGGGTAAGAAGCGAAGTCAAAGATGAAAGACCCTTCCGATATGCCGACGCCGAGATTCGAACTTAGACGGTAGTGATCTGTGGTCCAACACACTACCGACTAGACCACGGAGGGGCCCTTAAGTCTAAAACTACTGGGATATTGGTTATATGTAAATAATTTGAAATCCTATCCATCCCAATGGATAACTCCCTTTGAGGATGCCGAATTTTAGACAATCTATTTAGATTTGAAGGTGTTCGACATCTTGATATAAAGAACTGTGCGGGTCTTCAAACATCTGACAATTGTTAAGAGAATAAATATTGCACGGTGTGGCCATGTCATAAGATGCGAACCTCCTCCCTTCCCCCTCCCCCCATCAAAACCAGTATATTCAGTGGAAGATGGACGATAATATAACAGTCTCCCAAAACTGGTCGGACCATTTGCTCCAAAGCCTTCTAGTAGGGAGCATCGGAACGGAATTTCAGTGGAATAGCCAGTCGTGTTCCTCGAGCGACCAAATTGTATGGGACTGTACTAAACTAAGCTGAGCTCTCTTATCGAACATGGCAGTAAGGTATTTTTTAAATAGTAATATACAGTGATCGAAACCAGAAAATTACCAGGAAATTATCATTTGACTGTATGTGGGTATTTTGAAAACGTTAACGCAAACAATTTAAGTTCGCTAACGATTGAACCGCGTGAATTTTTTTTAGTTAAAAAATATTAGCACACAACGAAAAAGCATTCATCATCCTGAACATAATACCAAACAATAATAATAATAATAATAACGTCTACATAATAGTCCATTATGTTTTTATTTTGTTATTTTCATTTCGTGATTTATAAGATTATAACATTCTAACTAGATATAATTTGTTTTCCGGGTCAACGGTATACGCCATAGGTTTATAACTATGTTTATTACCTTCGTTTATCACTATGCTACATCGTTATGTATAAATATAGAATGTCCCATTTCCAATAAAAACCTGATAAATCGGAAATATAAATGAAATACCGGATCATAACGTTCTAGCTATGAACGTCGTCAACAAAATAGAATTAAAGCAACATTTCAGATTGTCAGGATTAATACAGCTATGTTCGCAAATATCATAATTGATGTCAAAATGTGTAAACGGTCACCGACTTATTAAATAATCCAGTTCAAGGTGTTCATTAATCGACTTTTAATGATCTGTGGGCGCCGCCATTTTGAAGCTAGACAGAGAGAGGAAGCTTCGGAATGTTGACGTCACTTGAACCCAGCAGTTTGACCGGAGGTCTGTTGAGCCCGTACAGAAGCATGTAAACAAGTGTTAGCCAGGACTAATTCCAGAAAGCATAGTATATAAATAATATGTTAATAAACAATGAAATAATATGTTTGCATGTCATTATACTTATTTATATCTTAATTTGAACTGAAAAGGTTAGTTCCTCCATTACTATCACCAGAATTATACAAATCTTTAGTTTAGTACAATTAATCACAATTATAACAATTCATTCTTGTTTCCGATATGTCAGATGAACAATTATTGAGCGCGGTTAGAAAAATCTTCAAACCATAATGATATGAAATGCGACCACATTCAATAGAAAGAGCTTCATCATATAAAACATACATTATATATTGTGTAATATATATATATATATATATATATATATATATGTGTGTGTGTGTGTGTGTGTTAAAGAAGCCAGGCAGTAGTAAACATACATAAATAGCGTGTTTAATTATTTTAAAGCGATGAATTGTTATTTATTTAAGTTTAATAAATATTTTAAATGTCCTAATTTGGATTGATGTCAAAGTTCTTAAATATAATCTCTCTCTCTCTCTCTCTCTCTCTATATATATATATATATATATATATATATATAACTCGCGGTGTTCATACTTTAATTTTCATGTTGGTCACTCGAAATATAGAGATTTCCCAACTCGCCATCTGGTGAGAGCCAGATGAACTACGGGTGAGGGTGAGCGAAATACTGATAGATAGTTATGGCTGACACTGTAAGCTGACAAAACAACAGTTTACTGCTGAGTAGTACTCGGAACATTTGTGGCTTAAGTGTTATTTCTGAGATATCAATCTGACATTTGAGACTAATGATTCAGGCAGAAACCATACGTTTAAAAAAAAAGATAAACAAAACGGATTGTTTCTCGAAAATTTAACTTCAAACCAGCATTTTACGAAATAACATTAACAGAGATCGGATGGAAAACTCGACCCTTCTATGGTTTCATATCGGGCAAATACTTATCAACCGAGATACATGTATCTGTAAACGATAGAACTTCTTTGTAAAATGCGTTCGTCAATTTATAGTGGCGAATATATAATCAAGACAAATCTAGATAAATGACTGGATTGAGCCGATATTTATTACACTGCCTCTTTCGGGATCAGTAATGATACTTATTCACATAGGCGGCGTATTAAAGGACCAGCTAGCTGTTATCATGGAGCAAGTTTGAAACAGGATATATATTATCCTGTAAATGTTTAGTAACGTGTATCATATATTACAACAAAAACAACGAAAGGCACAATAGTAATAACAAACTTATTATCTTCTATCCCACAACTAAGTAAGAAAATTGATATAACGCGCTTCCGTGGGGCGGAGTGGTGTCTTATCATTTTTCATCACATTATTATGTAAACCAATCGGCTATCTGATTTGAATTAATTATGTAGAACAAAATAAATGGACTATTCTACAATTTTTAATTGTTTGACTGGGATTATGCCATCATATACCAAATTGTGTGCCAGTTTTGTGCCAACGAGTGTCAGCTTAATTTTGTGTACGAATTCTACTTCGTCATCTTTCAGTTTTTCTACTAGTTCTGCATCTGTCGAACGAGTTTTCTCAAATTTCAAACATATTCTTGCTTTAGAATGTTGCTGAGTTATAATTGTATGTCATTGTTTTGTGCAAAGAGGACTGGCGATAATAGATCTGGACAAATATCTGTTTTTGTTTAATAGAAATTTGTATATAATCATATAGACGAGACAAAGAATCTCGGCCTGTGTCTGACTTGAAGATTGCGGCGCCAACAGGCCAATTATGGTCGATTAAACAGCACTCTGAACTGGATTATTTAATATGTGGTTGATTGTGTTCGTATTTTGGCATCATTTATAATTTGTATGAGTATATTTGTGTTGGTCTTTAATGTTTTGTTAATGAAGAGGTCCTGCTCATTTAATTGTTTTTAGAGAACATGTTAAGACACTTTTCTTCAAACAAGCTTTTAGTTGTTAATATAGACATGATATCTAGTCATGGTTTTAATCTCTCTCTCTCTCTCTCTCTCTCTCTCTCTCTCTCTATTGTATAGAGTCTTAGAAAGGGGTATTATTTGGTTTTGCCGATTATAAAAATATATTATTACAAATATATTATTATGATTACAATGACTTACCAAAGCCTCAGGGTTTATTATTAACCTGGCAACTATAGAACACTTTCAGAAGTAACGGCAACACCACTAAGCTAACTTATTCACAGCGACAAATTAGACCATCATTTATATGCAGCTGACACTCTAGTATACATATTTTTATCTATAGCAGACACTGATCTTTCCCCTTGGCGACTGTCTCAGTGATATCTCTGGTTGGATGACAAACAATAAATTTCGGCTTAATGCCAACAAACCAGATTTCATCCTTATAGGTACATCCAGACAACGCAGCAAAGTTACTCATTAATTCCCTACGAACATCCTTAATCGTATCACCACACCATCAGACACTGTACATAATCTTGGTGTTACATTTGATAACAATTTTAATTTCAGAAAACCTATTTATCTGACATGTCGCTCCTGCTTCTATCATATTCTATATTTCTCTTTCAGTCGCTGAAACTATTGTTACAGCATTCATTACTAGTAGACTTGATTACAACAACTCTCTTCTTTATAACATCTAAGGATATTCTAAAACTGCAATGTGTTCAGAACTGCTTAGCTAGGGTAGTCACACGGTCTCCTTGGTTTTCCCATACTGTACCACTTCTGGAATCTCTTCACTGGCTCCCTGTTCAATCTCACGTTATTTTCAAACTCTACACTATCAAACTATTTCTTCTGGGGAACCTTCATGTCTATTTTCCTTGCACCCAAGCCAAGAGAGCTCCGTTCATCTGGTTTTCATTTGTTGTCTGTTCCCAGGGTTAAAAATCACGCTAAGACTCGTGCTGTTTCAGTTGCTGTCTCTACTCTTTGGAATTCACTTCCTGGTCATGTTAAGTCATCAAATAACATCGTTTCTTTCCGTCACCATTTGAAAACACACTTTTTCAGACTCGCTTATCCTTCCTAAGTTTCCTTTCCATCTGATATTTGTTGATGAACTTTGCTTCGTACCCGGACTATGAGTTTGACCAACCCCTGTACTAGGTGCGCCCCTGAGCTCAATTATTATTATTGAGGGGGGTATGCTTAAAAATAGAATCTTAGTATAAGTACCTTCCAAATTTGTAAAATATGCCTGATTTCTTATTATTTTTCAATTCTTTGTTATGTTTTGTGTTTCCTTTTTAATGTAATAGAAGTAATCAGTTACTGGTAGCTGTTTTCCAACAGCTTTTGGTTGATATTTATGTATTTGTTTACCCCGGAGTTAGCAAAAGATGGTTTTTTTTATAACGATGGTGGATCGATGGCTTTAATTGGTTCGTCGTCCCTTTAATGGCTCCTTGTGGCTTTTATTATAAACGCCTAATCGATACTCCGAGTGGAGTCACAATCTAGATCTGTACTATCACTTTGCAGCCCATTAACTCATCGGCTTATCTGATATGAATTAATTATGTAGAACAAAATAATAAATGGCCTATTCTAGTATCTTTAATTGTTTGACTGGGTTTATGCCAGTATACTAGTTGTGCGCCGGTTTTGTCCAAACAAGTGCCAGTTGAACTCTGTGTAAGAATTCTACGTCGTCATCTTTCAGTTTTTCTACTAGTCCTGCATCTGTCGAACGAGTTTTCTCAAATCTCTCAACATGTTCTGTCTTTTATGTTATCGTTTTGCGCAAAGACGACCAGCGATAATAAATGTGGAAATCTCTGGAAATATCTTAAATGGTCAGTTCACCGTCAGATCATATTGCTTAAATATGTAATGCTTATAACTGTAAACAAAACTGTCGCACTAATAATCACGAACTATACCTGATATCGTAGATCCAAATTATTGAAGAGCCACAATTACGGCATCAGCGGATGCCAGAATCAAAGGCGGGAAGGAGCAACGTAAAGTGCTCTGACGTCACCTGGATCGGGAGTAAACACAGATTTCACGCAGACACAAGCTATTGTTCCCGGTTCTCCTCGCGCTTTCTTCGATGATTCGGCGTTCTTCGAAACAATCGGAATCATCTTCATCTTGTAATTGTTCTTCTGGCTCAAACTGATACGGCTGAACGTCGGTCATGATGTATATTTAGCAAGATTACTACGTTTTGTTCTGGAATAATTCTTGGCTAATACCTGTTTACATGCTTTTAAATGGGTCATACAGACTTCCGGTCACATTGCTTGGTTCAGGTGACGTCGGCATTAAGGAGCTTCCGGTCTGTGTCTAGCTTTAAAACGGCGGCGCGCACAGGCCAGTAATAGTCAGTCAGCACTTTGGACTGGATTATTTAATATGTGGGTGATCGTTTTCACATTTTGACATCATCTAAGTGAACATAGCTGTATTAGTCCTGAAAATTTGAAATGAAAGTGAACTGTTCCTTTAAGAATCTCGTAAATGAGCTGATGCAAATAAATAAAAACAAAATACTCCAGACTCCAGGTGGACCGGAATTTGAACCCGGGTGCTAGGGGTGTTTGGCCAAGCGCGCCATCGGTCCGAATACAGGCAACTGGTGAGAATGGACAAGGGAATGTTGCTACGAGGCTATCTGCGCGACGATTGAAAATAAACAACTACTCAGACGGAACGCGTACGTTGTTTTTGTTATTGATGTCGTCGTTAAGCTGCCTAAAAAATTGGATGAGCTAATAAACCGCATTTTACGGAGATTAGTTTACGATATGATGTTGCGTGGAATTCTAGCCGATGAATAAACGCGTAAACCGAATGGATGTTTGGTTTCTGTTCTTCAAAGGGCTTCTCGACACAGTTTGCATTCGTAATTTATACGCGCAATTTAAGCAAATTTCTGTGAACCAGCGACGTCCGGGCCAGCTTTATCATTCCCCTTTATTAGCGTAATTTTATAGCTGGTCAACCTCGATTTGCCTTCTTTTTATGCGGGAGCATTTATTTGCCAGAAGCGTTCGTACCTTTTCCACCCTTTGTTTTTTCTCTCTCTGTTTTTGTGTTCGTTAATACGGACAGAACGAAACCACATGACGATGAGAATCAACTGCGTACGAAATTTGCGGTCAACTTTGTGACCGTTGTCACGGCAACTGCGCCAACAATGGCCCATTAAAATGCACGAAGAGTATAGTCTTCGCCGAGCTCAATAATTAAGTAGATAGCGGCGGCATAGGTATAAACCATGTTATGATAATCGCTAATCGAAGTTATCTTCAGTGTGGCATTTGAAAACGGAAGAGGAAAAAACGTGATGACGAATTGGGAAGATGATCTCCGTGTATCTTTCTTATTGTTGTGATGAATTCCTTTATGTCTATATAACGACAATAGGTAGCGGAGCTTTATCGACTGATCGAAGGTTGCGAGGCGAACACTGACATTTTACCGGCCTCCACATTGAAATCGAGAACATTTCCATCCGATACAGTACCACAGCGCCGTTTCTATAGTATTTGGGTACATCCCGTCTCCGTTCTCCTTCTTTTGGCGCTTATGAGCAATATATCTGAGTGGGTGATGTCAATGGCTGTTTCATAGATTCCAACCTCGACGAAGTTCTGCCTCTCGTAATTGTATGTTTTTTTTAATCATTTCAGAGGAAGCGATGTTGTAGATAATGCCAAATAATGCTGCGACTTCGATGGGTGTGCCTGTCTTTAACCTTTGCCATGGCCGGATCACTGACCACGAACTGCTCGAGCGATTTGGATTTTAACATCAGCTTCAGCCCGAACGCGCTGCACATGAAGGAAGGCACAACGGAACGCCTTCAGCTCACAATGACGACAGTATTAAGTAACTCCAGCGAAGTGACGGTGACGTCATCCGATCGAAAGATTATCGATGTTGTCAACAACGCCACGTGTACCTCTTCACGCGCGCCGCCGGACTGTTCTCGGCGTAATGGCGCGCTGCTTCGCTCTGATCAACATGGTGCGACGTACCTATCCGTAGAAATAGTGGCGTTGAGACTGGGCAAGGGCGATGTAATATACAACGTTTATCGCCACCTGAACCTATCGCTTATACCAAACAAGACTAGGGATAAGCAGGAGTTATCAAACTGTGGCCATGACGGAGGCGCCACGGACACCATACGCTATCCTGTCGTCGTCGTCAGAAATACAGGAATACAAGATCAGATATATCATATCGTCATCCAAATATTGCTTGGCTTGTTGAATTTTGCGTTCGGTTGTGAACTAAACATGGCTGTTATTTGGTCGTTCATGAAAAGACCCCTAGCCCCATCTATCGGCTTCTGTAGCCAGTTCTTGTTGATGCCGTTGGTAAGCACCTGTGCATTATCTTGTTAGCCAGTCTTGTCAACAACTGACCAATAATACAAATATGTTACGGTTTTCCTTTTCCTATTCCGGCATTAGGTTGTTAATTAATATTAATTTTAGTCCCGTTCTCTGAAGTATAAACAATTTGATTCATCTCTCATATTTCTTTTAAATATTTCAGCTTGGTATGACAATTATACAGATTTTGAAGATGGACCCATCCTTTGGTATTGGTTTGATATCATTGTCGTGTGCACCGGGAGGTGGTTCCAGCAACTCGTGGACCATCCTCCTTGGTGGAGAAGTCAATTTAAGCCTTACTATGACATTCCTGAGCCTCGTTCTCGCTTTGGGTTAGTAATTTAAATTACCCCTTATGGTGCCAGAATTTAAAAAAAGATATCACGCAAATAGCACATTCATCCGAAGAATGATTTTATATCGCTTATAATAAACAAATTATGCCAGTTTAGACGTAAAGACGATATTGCTACTTCTATTTTCAGGTATGATGCCACTTTGGATGTATATCATGTCCCATATATACTTTCAATCATCTGTGATACGGATACCATATTTACGGATTATTACCACACTGGCACTTTTTGTTGGCCCTTGCTTCCTTGGTATTGCCTTGCGAAAAGCGAAAGCAAAATGGGCGAAAGCCATATCATTAATAATCAAACCAGTTTCGATTGTGTTTCTGTTATGGATATTTACTTTCGGTACCTACGTCAATCTATTCATGTTTAAGATGATGATTGATGAGCCGATGATTGTCTTAGCCGGGATTCTCCTGCCGTGGTGCGGCTTTGCCTTCGGGTTTACGCTTGCCGTGATAACGAGGCAAGCCCGAGAGAGGTGCATCGCTATCGCCATCGAAACCGGGATCCAGAATTTCGGCATCCCTATCGTGTTGCTCCAGAGAAGCTTTCCACAACCCGAAGGCGACCTGGGAGCAGCCGTAGTGAACTCTGCTGGTATATTTACACCGGTGCCGCTGTTCATTACCCTAATAGTGCTTACAATCAAAAGGCGATGTGATCCAGTCGACAAGAACCAGCTCGTAACAGATCCAGAACCTCCAGAAATATCGAACGTTTTAGTATCATCCTGTGACGCAATTACTTCAGAAATCGTTACCAAAGACAAACAATTATTAGAACCCGAAATGCCAGCAGAAAGTGAAAGTGCACTATCAGACATTGTCTAGAAGAGATTTATCGAAACATACGTGTTTAAATTTCATAACATTTGAGTATTTCATGGTATTCGACATCTACGCATAAATTAGATTGTGTTGACATATGCAAATTTATTATTAAAGTGAACCCAGTATTTTGTATGCTAATATATATGAATATATATATATATATATATCGATATATATATATATATATATATATATATATAATACCGTATATGACAGCTTAACAAACTACAGGAAGAGGTTTTTAAAACTAAACGAACCCCGGATATTGCTTATTATTTATTTCTCTTTAATTATTCTGTATTATTTTATACAGCTGCCTCTGTTTACGAACTCATAACGTATTTAATGGCCGACATTTATAGCATAAACATTACGCAGATATATCCTTTACATTCAAGCAGAGGTAACAAAAATATTCCAACAAGGATATTGCGTAACAGTGACGAATATCACATTACAAACCGACGTTATAAAAGAAAAACTGCAACCCGACGAAGACTTCGCTGAAATATTCAAGTAGAAATAATATTAAACACAACAAAGATAACTAAGTTTTGGATTTGTAGCAAGGTCGTATTACAGTTTGTTGGTGGTCTAATAAATGTTCGGCATTTCTGTTATCAAAGTCAAATAAATCATTCAAACGGAGATACTATATTTTTCAACGAAAGACGGCGTCAAATAATGAATATAGGAGCGCGAGTTGAGAAACATCAGAGGCCAAGTCGGTGGTGCGCCAAACCTGAAACAACGAATCAGTAGTGAATCTCGAAAGTTGGGGGGGGGGGGGTGCTACCACTCGTTCGTTTCGAGGTATGGTGTGATGAGTTAAACCTATTACCGTCCTATTCTTACAATAGGGCAAGCAAACGTCTTGATCAGGAGATTATTTTAGTTCAAAGCCAATCAACTTATGGCAAACTATGATTAATCTGATAAATGTGCTAATCAATTAATCAACGTTTACTAACTCAATCAAATGTCTATCAACATCATTTAACTAGCATTGATTGAACACTTCAAGGAGATATATTTTTGTCGTTGTAAATAACCGTTGATTGCGTCATTCTCTAAATAGGTGCCGTACGTGTTTAATGACGATTGGTGTTTTACGACCACTTTTGTGCAAATGGAATTAAGGTTAAATGGGCCGAGCGATCTCCAACGGTGCAGTGTTGGAATGAGCCAAAATTAGACATTGAAAATAATACGAACCCTATCTCAAATAAGGGCTTGAGTACAAGTCTCGAAATTGACAACCAGCCATATATGGTGTTTCGTGTAATTATATATATATATATATATATATATATTATTGTTCTCATGTTTTACTATATATTTCCTTCGAAAACTAGACGTATTTGTCAGTTAATCAATATTTTTCCATTGTCGTTAAATCTATGACATCTTAGCTAGAACATCACAGTTTTGGACCATGCAGTGAAAAAACTTCGTATGATAAACAGATTAAACAGTATTTAAAAGATTTTGAGTTAAACCATTTATTTCTAAGTGGATGGTCAGACTTCAGTTTGTTCTCTTCCATACTGTGAAAAAAATATTCCCATACAGTTTACACACACACACACACACACACACACACACTAGCCAATATTAAAATATCGTCATGACCAGCTGATGCACTAATTAAAAGACTAGTATAGTTTTCGCAACTTTTTTTTATTACATCCATTTTGAGAATCGAATACAAAACTTTACTATCTTCTTCCTGCTAAAAATTCCTACAGTAAACATAAACTTGAAAGGAAAAGCCTAAACACGTTTGGTTAATTCGTTCTAGTACATGAATAAAATATGAAAACAAGTGTTATAGTCCATATCTATAGTAGATCCTATTTTTAGACGCATATCATTCAACAGGTTAGCATCTAGTTGGCTATAAACACAGAAACTAATAAAAAAAAGTTTTATGTATGTATACACGAGATGAAAGTTGCCAGTTAATTGCATATGCTCCTTAAAACACATAACCCCATATAATACGAACACTCTGTTTACGACACTGGATGTCGTGTTGCAGGCACCCGAAGAGCTTATTTTCATAACGAACCCACATATAGCCGATTGGTGGCAGTCGAGTAGGCCTGTCTAATTTGTATGATCTATACATTGTCTAAAAATAATAAGAAACTAAATTGGTATTAGCATTTACTTGTAAATATGTTAACTGTAAAACTCAATCTCTTCCCAGGCATTTAAATAAAAAGGGGCCCCTCATAATTTAAAAAAAGGAAGTCTAAAAAAAAAAGAATTAAAAAAAACTATTTACTACTACTACTAATTTTGGGGGGGGCCAAAAAAATGAATTTTGAGGGAACCCGATGGAATTAAAAAATTTTAAAATTTAATTAAAATAAGGGAATTAAATTAAAAATAAGTTGTGCCCCTTTAATTTTTTGGTTTAAAATTTTTTTTTTTTTTTTCCTTTCCACCCCAAATTTTTTGCACACATGCAAACTTTCTCACACATATACACACACACACACATATATATATACCCCCTCCCTCTCTCTCTCTCTCTGGCAGAGGTCGGATATCAGCACCAACACATATAGTCACCAAACGTTTCTAATAATTATAATTGGCACGTACACTGGCACCGGATCGTGAATGCCACGCAGCTGTATATAAACAATAGAATATTGTTTATAGCCAGTAAGCACAGGAATCACCTATGGTCTGTATGCCAATCACTGCGAGCACGTTATTATTATCAGACCCCAACCCAATCGTGGAAACGCTGCTACAACTATATATGTTAGTCTTGTGGGAAGAATATGCCGATACCGATTTATGAATATTAATAATACGTCGAAAATTCATTATAAATTAATTATCTTAGCCTATGAAAGATAACATGAAGTATAACAGATTAGATCTTCAGTCCCAAACCGTTTCTTTATCTCGCTTTTTGCTTTTATCTCTTTACTTCAGTACATACAGTTTATTATGATATATATTTGATTTTGATAATTATGATATGGTATCTAGTAATGTCAAATCAAAAGTTAGGCTGATATCACTTAAATTTGTGTTATGTTTTGCATCGTTTACAGTTAAAAAACAAAAACGCGCCGGAATTTTAGTCTGTTTTCTTTCAGGTCAATGGCCGAAACTAAAGTAATGGCGCCATTTTAGGTGTGACGTCGCTACAGTCAAACAAAGCCTGCGGAACCCTGACTTAATTCCTTAATAATAATAATGATGAGATTTTTTACTGCGTATTATAGAATTACAAATATACTGTACTGCATGCCATCTGGCTATCAATAAAACAGTGGCATTATTATTATTATTAAATAAATGCCTAGATTAGCTAAAGAGGCGGCTAGTAAGAAAATCTGGATGAATAATAAAAGATAATAAAAGATTATATAAAATAAACGATCACAATCGGATCACTTTGTAAACAATTGTATAGGTCAACAACATATAGGTTAAGACATCTCAACTTTTTATTGTAGACGAACCATGTAACATTTATTTTAGGTAAGCTTTTCCTGTGATATTAACAGAAACCAAGTAATTCTTTTATATACACAATCGGTTTTAAACGGTCTATTTTGATAGACATCCTCATTCGGTGGCTTAATAACAGACGAGCCAATCGGCACTTTCGAACAGGCTTTAAGTTTGAAAAGAGCGCTTTATAAGTTTGGTATAATAATAAATAACCAGGAGCGGGTTTAGCTTATTTGGGTATTTCATAAATGACGCTTTGTTGTTTCGTACAACCTACTGGCAATAAAGGGGCATTATGGCCTACTACTTGATCACGTATTAGTGTGTACAATCTGAGGAAGCGTGCATTAAAGTCTCTATAATAACTCTGTGATGTTTCGGTACACCAGTTTGCAGTCTCCCAGAAAACATCATGTCTAAACAAATATGCCCACTGCGCATGTCTTTGTGTGGTAGAGGGGGGGGTTATGTTGAACGAGTGATGAGTCTAATGTTGCATTGCATTGCCGTATTTAAAAGATTATCAGCGGCAAAATATTTTAGTTTTTTTGTACATGTATTCATGAAAAGTGGAATCTCCATTATTTATAGTACGAATTAGTTTTTATTATAAGTTTAAAGCAAAAACCTAGCTCAGTCATACTATACATACTTCACCCATGTAGTCACCTAGATTAAAAACTACCTCCGCCAATGTCTAGGAATATCAGGGTTCCTACATTGAATACTTAGCGCAAACATTAATGTTCTGGATAGGATTTACATTTGGAATCGGTCCATTCGCCGACTGAAATCCATTCTGGGACAACAATTAAAAAAAAAACTATCATGTGAAACGATATGAACATGGTTCTCACAGACAAGGAAATTTTCTAGGACAGAATTATCATTTACCACGACAAAGTATACAAGATTTAAAGGTAATAAATCTAGACATGTGCGAAAAAAACATGTTCGATTATTGACATTTTTATGGTACCGTCTCTTTATCCATTCTAACTTTCTGATAGATCCAATTTTATTTAAATTTTAACTAACATGGGATATCAAAACTATGTACCACTACTGTTTTATTTTATAATTGAAGGTTTCTTCTACAAGCATAATATTAATTCACGGGATTTTTGTTCTAAGCGAAAAACAAATCACAGGGAATATTATTTCCAGGACATTTCGTGATTTGGTAAAATTGGACATTTTCAGAACCTGCAAAAAGGAATTTGCTATTTTCCAGGACGCGTGGGAAGCCTGTATGAAATTTGATACTGGAATTACCTACTCATAAAAATACCAGTAAAACAAACACAATACCTTCATCCCATTTGAAGATAATTATATTCATACAGCTGGTTGTGGAATTTATTCTTGATACATGCATATTCCACGACAAACTCGCTTTGATAAAAATGCAGGACAAAGCGAAAACATCAGCGATTCATTATAGCTTTATTTACTTATGGAATTATATACGAAGCAGCCTGCAAATTGATCAAACATTTGGATTACTTAGAACTAGCATGTCATTATTTACAATCAGAGCTTTAACACTGCTTAAAAAGTACGATTATCATACTCGTGTTTCGACAACAATCCCCATAACCACAGAAATGTCATCAAATGACACTCCGATTATCTCGGGTGACATGACCATGACCACATTGAAAATATCTGTACAGTTAAGGTCCTAAAATGTATAACTAAACTTGTTCTTTCTTCTGGCCGTTGTACGTCGCTGATCATTACAACAGAACTGATGAACAGCAATGGTTCCAATTGCTGGATTTCGGCTGTTCAATGAATCACACAAATAGGAGGCAGTTACTACCTTAACAACGAACTACCTTTATTTTGTGGGGACGAAATTGAAAGATAACAGTCTCGAAAAAAATAGTTAAAATGCTGCCGATCCGATGCTATAATTAACTAAAATACTATATCCATACAAAAATTGTACTGCGCTCTCTTAGCATACACGAGCTCTTATCATACACGAGCCAAGTGCCACGTTCAGTTGACTGGTTGCAGACTAACCGTGTCATTTTGACAATCTGAAACGAACACTGAATTATGATACAATGAGTTCTATTTACAATGATAGTATGCAATGTATAAATACACGAACGAAATGAGCCTAAATTATTAGAAACAAACAAATTCTAATCAGTACTGGCAACTAAACAAGGTCAGAGTTGCCATGTCAGTTTCAGCCATACACGTCTATCGCCGGACACAATTCTTGTCTCCATTTTAGGATATCTTCATACGAAAACGTAGCAAAACTAGAAGACCAGAGACTAGATTTCAGAGCAAGACGTATCTATCGGGGCCAAGGAGGACGGATGCCTCTACCACGAAGTGGGGGTCTGAAAGGAGGACGTCCTCGTCCCCGAATAAACGGGAGTAAGACTCTACCTCTGCCGGGAGGTGGGAGAATACCACGTCCTCTGTGCTCGGGTATCCCGGGTGGTGGAGGTAATACACGAGCGGGCATATCGGAGATATCTTCTCGACCAAAGTACTCCGGAGGTGGGGGGTCATCGGGCCAGGTCTGGTCTGTCAATAGCCGTGACTCGTCGTCTTCTCTGACCGATGCAACCCAGTCATCCGGATTTTCGTGTCCCACGTCTCTTCGTAGCAGCGGTTGTTTTGCTGTTTCGGGAGGTGGTCTCCACCGACCACGACCTCGGAATCCCACCATCGGGGCATCTCGACCACCACGCAATGGCAAGTCGCGGTACGTGTCAGACCAATCATCCTGTTCTACCAAACTCTGTTCACTTTCTGGCCAGTTTTGCTCTTGACCATCATCCCAATCGTGTTCATGTTCCGGTGCCTCGTCTTCACCTTCACGCCACCTGTGTTCAGTTGCTGGCCAGGTTTCGGCTTCAGGCCAAACATAATGCTCGTCAACTCCAGGGTCCGTCTCTTCTCCATATATATCCTCCTCAATGGGCGGTGGCCACCTCTCGGTCAGGTATTCTTCGTCCGGATTTATATCTTCATCGTCTGGTCTCCATCTGACACCAGGTGGCGGATGGGGTGGTGGTGGTCCCCTTCGCAGCCGTGGTTCCCTGTTCGGTTCGCCATGCTCATTATCCTCAATAAGCGGTCGTCTTCTCCAGCTTGGTGGTTTCTCACGGTGTCGAGGGTCTTCAGGCGGTCGTCTATTTCGCGGTGGTCTCTCGTCGGTTCTCCACGATCGGTGATCATTAACTCTACTGCGCGGGTCGTCTACTCTAGAAGCCCGTTCCGTTGTCGGTCTGTCAAACCTTTCCCGTCGCTCACCCTCTCTTTTTCCGTACGTACTGCTACGTTCTCTCGAGTGTCGTCTTCGCTCATCGTGTCCCGATTTATCTTGTCCTTTGTCAGAGATACGTGCCGTTAGTTCTCTATTTGTGCGATCCGATCTCGAATGATCGTTCTTATTGTCAACGGAAGACTTACCGGATTTGTCAAATGCTGTTGTCTGTGAATCGTCCTTTTTATTTGCGACTTCCGGTAGATTAGCTTTACCGGTTTCTGGTTCAACTTTGCTGTCCCTAGTTGGAATATCTTGTTTATTTGTTGTTTGATCGACAATTTTATCTTTGTCCGACTTTGTAATGGACGCAGTTACGTCTTGCTTTTCTGGGTGTGGGTTATCACTACTTGAACTTGCTACTTTACTCGACGTTTCTTCAGCTACTTGTTTGTTTGCTTCCTGCACATCCGTGGGTGTTTCTAACCGTGGCCTTTTGGCTGCTGTTACAGCTGTATCGCGTGCTTCAGATCTGGATGGCTCTTCAGCAGCTGACTTCACTTTGCCCTCCTGTTTTGATTCATCCACCTTGGATCTGTCGTATTTGGTGTGGTCTGAATGGACACGCTCCGTGCTATTACGGTCTTGCTTCCCAGATCGTCTGTGCCGCAGTTCTCTATCACGTGAGGAATCCCTGCTACTGCTTTGACCATGTAAATAACGTCTAGAGTAGCCGCTACTCCTCGTTGGTTCACGCCTGTGCCAGTCACGCTGATCATCACCACTGCGCGTTCTGCCACTGCCTTGCCATCTGCCTTCGTGCCAATCCTGCGTTCGTTCTCTTGGCCCTGGTTCAGTGCTTGTTTTCGACCTAGAACTATCAGTCCTCACCTCTGGCTGAAGCATATGTTCTGGACCAGGTCCTAACAAGCTTGGACCAGGCATAGGAGGCCTTGGCTTGTCACTTTCAGGATAATGGCTGGCGTGTTCATCTATTTTCTCAAAAAGGGCATCAAATGGATTATCAGTCTTCTTTTCAATGCTGTGTTCGTATTTCATTCTATTTAACTGCAGCTCTCCTTCTAGGCTTTCCTTTTTAGCATCAGTGTCCCAATCACACCAGGGTTCAGGCTTCGGAGGCAACTCTACATCAGTAGTTTCGGCAGGATCAGGCAGAAGAGCGTGGTCTCCAGGGCCCGGCCCAAGCAGCGAATCTCTGAAGTGGCTTTGGTAAGGCTGTGTAACTTTCACATCTGTAGCCTCTTTATTCTCAAAACTGTCACGTACTGTAAACTCTACAGGATCTTGTAACAACGGCATTCTTCGGAGTTTAGTGCCGGCAGCAGGATCTAGTCCTAGTGTGTTACTCTTCTGGCAAGATCTCTCAATTTCACGGCCTATCAAACCTTGGTTTGGTGCTTGAGACAAAGAAGGTCCATGCCTGGATGGTGGAGGGACTCTGTGGGAGATTCTACTTTCATCAGCTATTGAATATTTATCTCCAGGGACGTCCCCAACGGATCTTGGTAAACTTGAACCCCTTTGATTATCCTTGAACTCAGGCCTGCCCTCCCTACCTGGGAATGGCCAAAAATCTGGAACAATCATTCTGGATTTCTTATCCCCACCACCTTTATCTTCTGATACTTTATTATCATGAGATGTTGTGTTTGAAAATCCTGTAGTCCAAGATGGCTGACCATAACTTGGTCTAATTTGCTGATCTTGACCGAGTAAAAAAGGCCTGCCTAGGACTGCCTGACGTAGAGCACTGAATATTGTGCTGCTTGGTCCTTTAAACGGTGGCCTCACAAATAATCCAGGACCTGTATTACAACCTACTATATTCACATCAGACTTTACAGTAACCGCAGGAGACTCAATCTGGGTTGGACCCAGGGAAGTAACCGAGATATTCAAATTATGACTAGGAATCTGTATTCTATAATCAACATCTTTCTTAGACGTATAGGAATCCTCCTCTTTGACAGGCATAAATTTCTTATTTTTGTCTTCTGAAGCACCTAAATTACCAGAACCATCCTGATTTTTATCACTGCTTTTTTGGTCAAAGGGCCCCGAGGTCTCTTGCAAAGGCTGCCATAATGATTTTTGTGAATCTACTTTGTTTTGTGTTTCAGATTGGTCATGTATTATTTCTGTTTTAGAAGGATCACAAGTTTTATGTTTTTTCTCAGCTAACTCAATATTGTCTTTTTTCTGACCAGCTTTCTGGCTCGAGTCATTTGACAGTGACCGTTTACGTTTTGAAACCAAGCCCCTTTCCTTTGACCTTGAGTGTTTAAGCGTCCTGTCTCTGGATTGATGATGTCTGTCAGATGATCGCGACCTTCTGGACTGCCTTGATCTATCCCAGGAACGTGATCTTGAACGACCTCTTCGACCTCTTGATCTTGACCTGCGACTTCTATCGTGAGATCTGGATCGGGTCCTATGCCTGTGTATGTCTCTAGACCGTGATCGTGTTTGACGCCTCTGAATTCCTGAGTCTTTCTTTTCATAATTTAGTCTCCTACTTTGTTTAGCGACTGAAATACCCTTCTTTTCTGATGGATCATTTTTTTGACTACAGGAAGGCAGTGGTAAACCTGAAGGGAGAGGTATACTCTCCAAGAGAATTCTGTCAGTTGTAGTTTTTTCTGTTCTGTTCTTGTCATTATTTGATGGCTGCTCACGTATTTCCCCTTCTTCTAGGTCTTCATCCACTGAGATATGTGAAGCTCCTCCTTGCTCATTCCTGCCAACCCTTTTCTGTTTATGGTTATCGCTTCGTACTTGTTTTTTAATATTGTCAGTTTGATGAGATGGATCACCTTTACCTTCAATCAGAGACTGGTCTGCTGTTTGGGGTTTTTCAGATTCTGTTTTCTGAACCTGCCTCAACCAATTTAGCACGGCTGGTTCTGTTTTGACATTTACATTGATGGAGGATCCGACTGAAAGAATACCAAGTGGGTTGCTAAGTGGTGCGTGAGCCAGATCTATATCACCACCTAATCCTGGAATGACATCCTGATGACAACCGAATGCACTAGTTCTGTTGCATACTAGATCATCTGTTGTCTGCTGTTGTGTAGGTGGTGATGAATCAGGTACTGATGTCTGTTTCTGCTGTTCTTCTCCAGCAGATTGGCCACTTCTTATATCCTTCTTTACAGCAACAGACAAACCACCAGGATCATTAAGAGCAGCTTCTAACTCATCCTCCACTTCCTGGGTTTGGCAGTTTGTCTGATCACTGCCTTGTGAAGAACTGGCTAACTTTTTTCCTTGAGATTGAGCAGTGACATTAGTTATAATCTTCTTCAGATGATCAAGGTTTGACCCAACCAACAGTGACTGTAATGCGGGTGGCAGGGTTGCAAGTCCAGTGTTAACTGGAGGCTGTTCACTTGTGGGAGGTGGGGTGACACGATCTAATGTACTCTGACTCTTCTGTGCGAGTCGGCGTCGAGCAATATTCAGTTTGGATGACACATCTTCATTGTGTAGAACTGAAGATTCTAGTAGTAGGGCTTTTGTATCGACATGTGAGCTTTGTGATGTTATAGTGTCTGTACTAGTAAGAGGAAGAACTGTAATACCAGACTTTAGTGATTCTTGTGATCGGAGCGTTTCTAGTCTTTGCTTCTCCAATATCTGTCTCTGTTCCTCAACCTTCTTGTTTAGTTCTATTAGTAAGCTGCGATGTTCTTCAACAGTGCGAGATACAGTGGTTGCAGCCAGCGTTGTCAGAATTGTTGCTGACATATCAGACTGAGCCTTTGACTTGGTCAACTCATCTAAGATTGTACTAATTGGTGTTGATGACCCAGATGTGGTGATAGCTGGCTGTGATACCATAGGTGTCTCTGCTGGCTTTGACATCTGTACCTAGATAGCACGTATAAAGTACACTGTAGCATACGATACACATTATTTTAATTTAATTCAAATTCAGTTTCAACCCAGATAACCATTTAACCATTTCTAAAAAATATACTGGAAATGCTCAACAGTGAACATTTATGTACCTGTGAATCCACAAGTGTGGAAGGCATCTGGCTGGGTTCGTCACTATAACCCGAAAATGGATCATAAGGGTCATCCTCTGGTGGTGTGTAGGCTTCTGGATAGGAGAAAAGATTTGTTGTCATAGTTGTGACATAATTATTCAAACAAACAGTGTTCATGACCAACTACATAAACCAGGAAAGCAACTATCTGCTTGTCAGTTTATGTGCACACCGAAATGAACCAGAGACTATGGATGCATTCAGTTTTTCTATCAGTTACACGATTAAACATCATTGTATTAGTTGAGTTGTTTAGCTTCAGTGCTGGTCACAGGTGGCACATATCATTGAGAGGGAAACTGTCATTATTTCAGTACCAAGTTATATATGTCTACAGGAGAAACAACTATCCCTTCTTACCCATTTTATCTTCCTTCTCCAATTTCTTTGAGTTAACTTTAGCATACTGTTTCACAATTGGATCATTAATATTAACTTCGGAGTAGTCTGTTTCCTCATCTGAGCTAGAGGAAGCATCTGGAGACTGAACGTTAGTTGGTACATTAGCTGAACTAGGTGTTTCTGATGATGCAGGCGTTGATTTAGCTACTTGTGCTGAATACAACAACCTAGGATCTACACGTTTTGATGATACAGCAGGCTGAAATATAAAGAGCTTAAATGTAAAATAAGCCACATATGTGAAAGACTTGTGGATGATAATTAAACTATAACATATGCACAAATTAGAAAAGTCTGCACTTGTCAGGCTAACCATGTTTACAGACATCAAAGTAAATGTATAACCACAACAACAACAACAGGACTACTACTATTACTACTGTAACTACTACTACAGCTAACTAATATTATTATTATTAATACTTATTATTAGTACTTCTGTCATTCACAAGAAGAAATTTACCTTGGTTATAAAAGACTGTGTCTTAGACCCAGTGTTTTGTACTTGATGACCTTTCACATCTCCAGCTGGTCGTTCTGCATACATCCATGTTCTAGCAGACTGCACATCCTTGGGTGATTGCTTTGGCGATGTACAATGTTTTGGTTTTGACTTGACAACAATACACAGTAACATGTGTGGACGTGGAAATTCTAATCCTGGAAAAAGCACACAACAGTAATGCAATAACAAAATTCAACAAAATATTAAATATGGAGGAGGGTTAGTAGAGACCACTACACAACCTCAGAGTAATTTTTTGGAAATTCAATTATCACCACCATTTCATACTAAAGGCCCAAACATAGTATTATTTTTTAATTATTGGGAATCACCAGTGTTACTGGAAAATGTAAAATAGCTTGAAATGTTGTACAACACTGTTAAATATTAGGCACCAAAATCTAAGTATTTCACTAGCACATGGTAAGTCTATATGATATGTACAAGACTGCCTATGTCAGAAATTACCTTAAACTGAATAACACAAACAATACAAAAACAACAACATATATATGTGGCCCACTTGCAATCTAGAAAGAATCATTCTTTGTTAGTTCCCCTATTTTCAAAATTAACCTCCCTAATAACTGTAACCATCAAAGTATAATTCAGTCACATACCAACAAAAATCCATAAAAGTCATAAATTTTCACCTTATTGAAAATTATTACCTAATTTCTGCTTAAATTTCTCAATTACTGCAGTGGCTTTTCAATTATTTCATTACTTTGAATGATGCAAGTTGATGCACGATAGCACAATGCAAAAATGCTATCCAGTGAAGTTAACTAACTTGAAACATTCAAGTTTCAGGAAATATACAAGTATAAAATTGGTAAATATTTTGTTTGTTTGTTGAAATATTTTATGGCTACTTTTGTGCACAAGGTAGGATAAATAAGCCGAGTGAACTCCAAAGGTAATGAAGCGAAGTCAAAGATGAAACAACCTTCAGATATGCCCATGCCGAGATTCGAGCACTAAATCAGTGTGAGCCAATGACTGATGAGTGGAATAGGTGTTTGGAACTTGTATACCTTTCTGTTCCTCAAGTTTTACAGAGCACCTTTAAATGGTGAATATTTTTCATACCCAGTTACCGTATACATCGTTACAAGAATACCAATACATACCTGGTCCATCAAACGGCATAAGCACAGCAGGCACGGCTGAGTACGATGGTAATGGCACAATGTATAGGTCTTTGATAACACGACCCATAGCACCTACCACACCACACCTGTTACGTCCATTCAAATAATTATACAACTGAATATAAGCCTTCTTCTCATCATCCAGTGATGGCACCAACTTTAATACACATATCTCCTGTTCCAAAAATTGAATAACATCCGTTATTATCCACAGCTACTTTAATGCAATAATATTCTGTGTGAAAAAAGCATTTATGTAACTTAAGAATGAACACACACACAGGCATATACAACCCCCCCCCCCCACACACACACAGACACAACCACCTGACTAAAATGACTCACTCACCCTGTTAGAAGCATGAGAACCTTTTAGCCGAGACAAATAATCATAGACATTTTCTGGAGGCAGACGACCCATGATTGCTATTGTTTCTGGAAGATCCTACATAAAACAATGGCAAATAATTACATGGAACAGTATGTATATATGTAAGTATGGACATGAATATGTGTGTGTTTTATAAACTAGATAGATACCTCGCTAAGTAAATCACCAGTTCCTGATATCAAGTAGGCAGCTGTAGCGAATTTGGATACATCCTGTGCATTGAGATAACCCTTCCAGATTGAGGTGACCCCTGGTGGAGATGGTGGAAACCTTGGCTTCATCTTAGGTAAAGCCAAATCTGGAGCACTGTAGTACAGAAAAGAAATCTAGCTAATATCCTGTTTTACTTTTAATTATTTTTCTTAGCATTTACTTATTTATTACAAGAATAAACATGCCATTTGTTAGCACAAAACTAATTCCTTACAGGTTATCATCTGATAACATTAGCATATGGGTGACATAAGAGACTGTTAATGGTACTGCAGAAAACCATGTATTTTCTAGCTGTTATAAACAACTAGTAGTATCAAAGTTAGAAACTTTCAGAACTATATATATGTGTGTGTGTGTGCTTCTTTGTCTGAAATATTAATATGCAGCTTAACACACACACACACACACACACACGAACTATCTTTCTCTCCCCCTCTCTCTCTCTCTCTCTCTCTCTCTATATATATATATATATATATATAGTGTGCAAGAGGGGGGGGTTCAGCTATATATTAACAATTCACATAAAGCAACTGTGCCGTCTTGTTCATTTCTATTAGGAAGTTGCAATGTTCCTCAGTATAGTACGAGCTACGGTAGTTGCAGCTAGTGTTGTCAAGATTGTTGCCGACATATCAGACTGAGCCTTCGACTTGGTCAAATAAGATTGTACTAATTGGTATTGATGATCCAGATGTGGCGATAGCTGGTCATTTAGCAGCAACTGCTCTTTTAATTTGCACTTATTTGAAAGAAAAACTGCTCTTATAACTTATACTGATTTGAAAGAAAAATATACCAACACTGTAAAGTGGAACCATAGCTGCAACGCCGGTTCAACTCATAGATGAATATATCACAGAGGGAGAGTATATTACTCTTGCTACAGTATATTAAACAAACTTATTTTACATAACCTCATATATATATATATCAAAGAGCTGACGTATGATATTAGTATTAAAGAATACATACACTGTAGTATGGGGATAAGTTGACCTAGCCAGTCTAGGATCTAAACTTGGTTCAAGTTTCTGTTTACTCATTATCGGTACTTGTAGAGGTGTGCTACTAGAAGTTGGTGGAACTGTTAATGTTGGCTCTTCATCTTTCTGCTGCTGATGGACAGATGGCTGACTTACACCGGACCTGCTCATCTCAGCAGTATCTTTATGCTCTGTTTTTGAATCAGATCTTGGTACATCACCGGTAACCTTTCTACTACCGTCCACATCACTCTTTCTGGGAATGCCAGGTGGTGACTGAGGGTCTCCGTAGCCGGTCACCACCGATGTAACTGTTTCTTCTCTTGGCGGCAATGCTGATGAATTACTTTTCTCTTCTACCTGTAACTGATCATCAGTTTTGCTGCTTTGGGCAGCCAAAGCACTGCTGGCAGCTGTGCTAAAGAACTTCACCTTCTTGGCCGTACTAGGTACTTTCGTTATCTCTTCGGGAGCAGGTATTTTCCCCGTACAAATCTTACAGTTAACATCAAACAGATGGTTCTTATGCTGAGCTGTAGTGTCAAACATAAAACCGGAGAAGAAATCCAGACCGGTGTCGAGCTTCGTCTTTTTCTGGTAGTGAAAGCAAAACATGATAAGGAAAATTATAATGTTTGTATGAAGGGAATTCTTGGAAATTTAGATCAGTGGTCTTAAGAACTGATACTGTGTGTGTTATTTATGATCAGTTATGTCTTCAGTATAAGCTTCAGATATTATTGACTCAACACTGCACTACCAGTCTAGGTTTGATGATTGATGTTTTATGGCCACTTCTGTGCACTTGGTAGGCTAAATGGGCCTAGCGATCTCCAAAGTTAATGAAGCAAAGTCAAAGATGAAACAACCTTCAGATATGCCCCCCACCGAGACCAGTCTAGGTTTGTGAAACAAACCAGTCTAGGTTTGTGAAATGGCATAATTGCATGAAGCTGAATAAACCTAGATGATGGTGATGATGATGATACACAAACTTGGAAATTCATTTATTAAACATTATACTTCATCGATGTAAATTAGAATAACAGATGTGTCGTACCTCATCCAGTCTTCGTGTTGTTTGTGGTGTATTAGTCACAGTCACTGTGGGAGACACTACTAAAGGATTTGTTGAACTAGACTCCTTAATTGGAGAGTCATCCATATCAAGTAAATCTAAGTCCTGTATATTTGAAGTGAGATAGAAGCACAGAACATATTACTCTATCACAATTGCATGCAGACAAGAATACACAGACAGCTCAACAGGTGGGCTAACAATGCGCAGGTCAAAGCCTCCTTACAGTAATTAATTCATATGTTGTTCATTTATATAGTAAGAATAATAATAAATAATGCATATTATAAAACCTAATCATCTAAAATACCTAATTCACTGTGTAGTAGTGCACACCCAAATGTGCAAGTCTAATCAAGGCAAATTACCTGTTGTGTATCTTCCTCATGCCACTGAGCAATCTCCTTTGAGGCAAGTGCCTCAATACTCATCCTGACCAGGTGATGAGCATTTATTTGTCCATGTAATATTTTACGGAATAAGCCCTATAACACAATGTACATATGTCATCAACCTATGTTAAGCAGCAGAGTTTAATCTACAGGTACATAGTGTGAAAATGTTTGTGAGGAGTTACTTGGTTAGTACCGATAAGAACGTTCAAGTGTTACCTTGTTTTTGGTGTCCTTTATGTTGACAAGGATGTGTTTAAATTTGTGTTTATACTTGGAGTTGACTTCTCCATAAAGCTTATGCAAGTTGTCTTCAATATCTAGAGCAACCCGTTTGATCTCGGCATTAGATAACATGATATCATCAACATCATTTGCTCTGAAAAGTAACATATAATTTTATAGTTAACACATGACAGACAGCTAACTCAATCTAACACTACAGATACCATAAAACAATATCTGGACATACCTGTTAGACAGATAATCCTTGAGAGCCTTTCTGACACTTATCCGTACTGGATTGGGTCCTGATGTGGCTGGTGAAGATTTATCATCTGCTTTTTTCTCTATTTTCCTTGCAGCCTCATCCTGCCTTTCCTGATGACGTCGTTCCTTTCTTTCTCGTTCACGTTCTTGAGATAGCCTTTCTCTGATGTGTGATCCAGCCAAACGTTTCCTTTCACTGTCTTTCCTCAGTATCTCGGCCTTTCTTTTTTCTTCTTTTTTCTCTGTAAATAAATTTTTCTGATTGTATGACATCCTTGCAACCCAGTTTAACAAAAGAATCTAACCAAGTGCATTACATCTATCTAATTCAGTGTATTACATCTGCTTACTCTAGTGTAACAAATAGATCATGTCTATCTAACTGAACTTAAAAACAAGTTTACTGTATATTACATCTTCATATAACACAGTAACTGAAGAAAACCCTCTAACGTCCTATCTGTGTGTTTAGATGGCAGTTAATAATTTAGTTAATTATTTGCTATCAGAACTTTCTATGTTAAATCATATATTAGAAATACTCACTTGATGTGTTGCCATGTTGTTCTGGCAGAAGAACTTCATACGTTGGATGTTTCTCTAACCAGATCCCCAGTGTTTTCTCAGTGGGTGCTGCTGGTCCAGTGACTATTTTACTTGTCTTCCTCTCCATGACAACAACACGATCAGCATTACCCTGAAGTGATGTAACAGCAACAAAATTATTAGACAGATTATTGTGAGACTATGCGCAGTAACCTGATTATATATTAAAAACTATGTACATTACTGTCCCAAATTTTTATAATAATTAATGGCAATAAATATTTTACTGACTGACCATCTAATTTCTACAAATACCATTAATTCTGTAAGGACCATACCTCAACTGAACGGCTTCCATAGTTCCTTTCTCGTTCTTGCTGTAAAATGCACAGGGATTCCTCTGCATATTTTGCAATACAGTCTTCACTACAGTAAACTGAGCCAGACATTACTTCATTACTACAGCCTGTACGGATACACTTCACTTTTGCAGAGTGATCTACATTACTCACAACCTAAAACAAATAAATTTTGATAATATTTTAAAATATTAATACAACCAGCTATGGAATACACTTCAGGGATGGATTGACTACAGGACTAAGAAAATTATGATTACTTGAGAATAGAATTATATTAATACTGAATGTATTCAATTATGATTACATTGTAAATTAATCATGAATGCAATTTATAACACACAAACATGTTTTTTCATCCAAGCAACATGTGAAGAAAACTGAGAATCCTCGCATTAAAATAGGATCCAATTATATACATTCTTTCATGTCTGTAAGAAATCTAGGGATTATATTGGATAATTATCTAGGAATGGAGAAGCAAGTGAATTCTATGTATTATCTTCAAATAAGAAACACTGGACTTATTGGTATGTACATAAATGAATTGACTGGACTATAGCAATGCATTTTTATATAATATCCCCTTCTCTGTGACAAGCTAGCTACAGTGAGTGCAGAGAACTGTGTTGCATGTCTGGTGACATACATTCACAAAGGGGAACACTAGTTTTGTTTCAGCACTGGCTTCCGGTACATTTCAGATCATTGTACGAGATCCCATTTCACACATTTAAAGTACTGAGTGGAACAGCACCACTGTATGTAAGCGATCTGATCCAAAAGTTTACACCAGCGAGAATGCCCCAATCTGAGTCCTGTTCACTTTTGATGGTACCAAAAAGACAGAAATGTATGGAGGGAAATCCTTCCGAGCATCAGTTCCCAGGCTGTGGTATAAGTTGCCAAACCATATTAAACTTGCAGCAAGTAAAGAACTATTTAGTAAGGTTCTGAAAACCCACTTATTTAAATTAGCCTATTTATAATATATAAACCAGCGTATTTATGTATAAAATGTGTTTGTGCTGTATGAGCTTAGAACATGTTTTAAATGGAAAGTGCTTCAGAGCAATTCAAGTTGAATAAAGTGCTATATAAAATACTATTATTATTCGAATTAATCTGGATCTGTAATTTGAATGACCTTTTGGTTATTACAGAAGCTGATTGGTGACTGGATGATGTACTTAGTTCAGGAGTGTGGATGCTGGTTAAGTCTGAATTCCTATACAAGCCTTTACATTATACTATAACTGGTGTATGAAGCCACTGATAATGGGATGCGATGACGATGATTGATGTTTTACGGCCAAATCTGCTGATAGTGAGAGGTGATGTTGATGATTGATGTTTTATGGCCACTTTTGCTGATAATGAGATGTGATGATTGATGTTTTATGGCCACTTTTGCTGATAATGAGATATGATGATGAATGATCTTTTATGGCCACTTTTGCTGATAATGAGATGTGATGAGATGATTGATGTTATACGGCCACTTTTGCTGATAATGAGATGTGATGATGATGATTGATGTTTTACGGCCACTTTTGCTGATAATGAGATGTGAAGATGATGATTGATGTTTTACAGCCACTTTTGCTAATAATGACATATGATGATGAATGATCTTTTATGGCCACTTTTGCTGATAATGAGATGTGATGATGATGATTGGTGTTTTATGGCCATTTTTGCTGATAATGAGATGTGAAAATGATGATTTATGTTTTACGGCCACTTTTGCTGATAATGAGATATGATGATGAATGATCTTTTATGACCACTTTTGCTGATAATGAGATGTGATGATGATGATTGGTGTTTTATGGCCACTTTGGCTGATAATGAGATGTAAAGATGATGATTGATGTTATACGGCCACTTTTGCTGATAATGAGATGTGATGATGATGATTGATGTTATACGGCCACTTTTGCTGATAATGAGATGTGATGTTGATGATTGATGTTATACGGCCACTTTTGCTGATAATGAGATGTGATGATGATGATTGATGTTTTACGGGCACTTTTACAGATAATGAGATGTAGTGCTGGTAATAATTATAGGAATATCCGATTCTGATACTGTATAAATATTCTTTTTTGTTGGCAAAACTTTAACTGGTAATACTGATATTTACAAATAAAATAATAAATGAAAATTTTTCACTATCACACATAAGTAATAATCTTCACTTGTATAATATTTTGCTCATCACCAACGACGCAAACCACTAACTGCTACAGACCTTGGACTTCTTAGATCTATCCTTTCTGCCTTCTTTGATCAAGCTCCTACTTAATCTGTGTTCTGATTTCTCTGGCTTCTTGTCTTTCTTGGCTTTTAATGCTTTTAGCTAAAACCAAACACAAAACTAATTTTTTTATCAGATACAAAACTAATTTTTATCAGAGAGATAACTCCAAATTAATACTGTATACTATTTAAGATGTAAAATATGAAGTATCCCACTCAGTAAACAATTAACCCACAAAAAACAAACCTTTTTTTGCATGACTTCCAGTTTCTTTTCTGAATCCTTTTTCCTCAAAATCCACGTATCACCTTGCTCACCAGATGCCTTTGATTCGTGAACATTGTCCTCATCTTTAATCTTCACTTTCCCATGATCATTACTATTCCTTTCTGTGGTTTCCATTGGTTCATTCAGATCATCTGTTTTCTCCAACTTTGTACTTGCGGCACCCACTGAAGTTTTGTCTTTGTTATTTCCAGATGACGTCTCTTGGTCTATTTTACTTCCCTCAACATTGTGTTCTTTATCTGAGACAGCAATCATCAATTCATTATCAGTCCCAACAGATGCAATATCATGTACCTTGCTGGCAGTTTCAATTTCGGTTTTCTCAGGTTTGGTTTCCTGTACATCTACAGCAGTCTGAGAAGGTTTTGCCTTCAGTTGAATGTTCTCTAAGCTTACTTCGGCTAGCAATAAAATATTATACCAATATTCAGCATAAACGTAATCCCTTTTTTTAAAACAATAAACAACTAATACACAAAATATATCACAATGATGTAAACTACTCAAGCAGTTTCATTTTAAGCTAAAATAGAGATACTGTATATATATGAAGATACTATTACTATCAAAACACAGTTGTCATGCAATATGATGCTGCCAAAATAGCACTTAAGTGGTAGTAATTAATTAGTTATTACCTTTCTGACAAACAGGACACGTCCATTTCTCATCTTTCTGTGCCATCTCCTTGCCTTGTTTCCTAGTTATGCCAACACAGCTGCCATGATACCACTCTTTACAATTATCACAGCTGATCATAAACCTATAGTTGGGAAATATCAGAAGTTATAAACAATACTTATCATGAAACACTGGATGTTGAAAGAAATATGACACCAAAAGGCATTAACTGTACATTTTTAAATATCATTAGACTGCGTTATTGTTCAGTTACCAAAAAAGTGGAAACTCTACCTGTTATTGTAAGGCTTGTTACATATACACCACAGTCTGTTTGGGTCATCCTCAGAACCATCACTATTATCCTCATCATCATGCTCCTGGTCATTTTCTGTGTCTGATGATATGACAACTTTTGGAGAAATTTTTGTCAATAACACATCATTTTATGCAAACAGTGTGTGTATGTGTGTCCATGCATCAATACTATCTTTGAAGACAAAAGCAGTATTAATGCATCATTTACATATATATCATATAGCGAACATGATTCCCATTGTACATTAAGTAACATTACGTCGATTCATCCAGATAAACATTTGTCTGTTTGTACAGTTATCAAATAAATTTCATCAGCCAAATAAAGCATACTGCATTAAAATTTTTGAATGGTTGAGTTGAATGGTTTAGCTTCAGCCAATGGCCAACTCCTTAGGGATACAAATGCCAGAAACACAAATATGTCTATGAGCCGAATTTAAACCTACGATATGGAGGTTTGTATCTCAGTGCTCAACATCTTAAATAAAGTAAGTTTTAGTTACTAAGCTTCAGTTGGATAATATGATCAGACTGGAGTGATGGGTTACCAAATTACCCAAACTGAGCAAAAAATTGCCTTTTTGTGGGTTTATTTGAATAATATGTGTGCATGCACACACAGACAGATGCATAGACACACACTAGTTTTAATTATGAATACATATTAAACTTCAAATGAACTACCATAGTATAGTTTATATTGCATTAACCTAAACATACAGTAACACTTGATCAATAAGACATTATATTATTTCATAAGCAAACACAGTTTATACCAAATTATACATCATAGTGTACTTATACCACAAACTGCTATTAATATACAATGTAGTTAAAAATATATAACACACCTTGATTGTCATCCTTGCCATCATCTTCTCTATGTCCACGGACCTTACGTCTTTGCTGATTTTTCTTCCTTGGTGACTCTGTTTGCTTAACTGCAGTCTGATTAACAGTACTATACTCATACATACTCTGGAGTATTGGTTTTCTATCAGAAGGACTCTCTTTGGTCTTTATTTTACACTGTAGAATGGATTAAATACACAGTTCATTATTTAGTTTACACTAGTAGCTGTAAATACAGTGAAAACAAACTATGTTTATAAATTATATTCAAAACGTTTTGAAGTAAATTAATATTAATATATTTCCACTGTGATGCAGTATTCTGGGAAAAATCAGATTACTGGATCAAATGTGCATGCACACACGCACTCATGCACACACCTTTCATTCATAAAATTAATTTGACAAAACAATTACATACTATAATACTTCATCAAATTATATATTGCTAACCTGAATGACTTTACTATCAGGTGAAAGGTCAATCTTCTGCTTGACATCTTGTTTATCCTTGGTATCATTATCTTTATGAGGTGCTAACAATTTTATCATCGTAAGTGGCAGGTCATCCTCTGAACTGTCAGAACTCACTTTGGGGTTTTTCTGTTTAGGTCTCATTTCTTGTTTTATAGACTTGACACTGTGTCCAGATTCCTGGCTATTGTGAACATCTGTGTCAACATCGCTTTCACTATCACTAGACAAGGAAACCGGACCGAGCTGCGCCCTTTTCCCCTTCACATCCAACTTTTGTTCACCCTGGTTTTTAGTTTTCCCCTTAAAACCTCTCCTGCTGACATAGCTGTCATCAGAGAATTCTCTGCCCACATGAACTTTCTTTTTTCCCTTCACTGGAGACCTGCTGTCATCATTCTCACTCGTGTTTGAGCTAGACTCAACATTCTTCAATTGTTTCCGGTTTAAACTGCCACAAGGCCTGCCACGGGGTTTACCACGAGGTCTACCCCTGCCACGTCCACTCGGCCTCCCTCGTTTTGCTGGCAGCAGTAGCCCAAATTCACCACCATCTCTTGGCGACTTTCCACCACCTCTTCCACTTGTATTCATGCTGGCCAATCCATCATCACTTGTGCGTTCCTGATCAGAGTTAAGATCATCAGAACTGGCAGATGTCTCTCTTCTTGAGGTTTTTTTGCCAGTTTCACGTCCACTGTCCTCTCCCTTGGAATCTCGCTCACGCTCTAGTTCTAAGAGCCAGGGTTTTTTCTTCGGTTGTCTTGAAGAGCGCCTTGGCTGTGTCGTATCAATGTTTTTAGTGCCAACAGATATCTCTCCCTCCATAAGACCACTGGTTCCCTGTACAAAATAAACCTGCATGTTTTTTACAAAAACTGGCTATTATCAATCTAGATTAAAGATGCACATATTTAGAGTACTGCTAGCATGAATATATGGGAGTAAAACAATATTCAACAAAAAAAGGACACAAATTTTTAAGCGTGCTAATTTTCTTTGTACTACCATATTGTAATACCTAACATGGAATAATAAATTCATTTCTAAATCACTGATACACACTGTATTTACAAGGGTATGAAATAAGCTCACAACCTATACAAGCCCTGCAAGATATTTGACAGCCCTGATTTCATGACTTGTATTTTCTTTATATAACTAATCATTATCCTTGTAGCAAATAAGTCTGTCAGTGAACAAAGAGCTCATGTCGTGCAGATATTAGCCCACTATAATGCAACACCCCTAGTTGGGATTAAAATTTTGTGGTGTTACTGGTGTCTATATTTTGTTGCTCCTGATCATCTCATTTCTCTGGTGAATAGACTTTATGCCATCTGTACCAAGTATGATCAGCACCAAGGCTAAACAAAACACCCAAACAAACATCCCCTTAATGGAAGCTTTCATCCTAATTATTAAATATCACATCCAAGTGAATCCTTATCTATACTGTCATCACTTGGCCTGTTCTTTAGGATCCTGATTAACTGATGTCATAGTGCTAATAGAGGATCCATTCACTGGACATCTGTCTTAGTGACCACCTTATTGTATCATAACTGAATAGTTTTTGTGGATTAAAGTGTCACACCTCAATATTTACTGCTATCAGATTCACAAATCATCAACAGCTTTTCATTGATCATAAACCATGACCTTAGAAGGTTCCAAACTTCTAGCACAGATAAGACGTCAAAACACAGCCAATTCGGGTTACAATATCGATACAAAATTATATACTTGTAAGCAGAATTGCCCCCAAATTAAAACCAGCCCACTGGTCTGTTTTATGTGATAGTTACCAGTCTATCAATGCTTCTTTAGTGCTTAATTCACATTTTGCAAGTGTGTTACATGTTGAAGAATTGAGGGAACACTTTCTGACAGTAACTTTCTTTTCCATTTCCTTCACCATATCGTGCATTCATAATGTAATTTTAAACTGTACATTGCTTGGAGCATATCATTAACATCATTATTTTATTAACAAAAGGGACACTTGATTAAGTGGTTATTAAGATATCACACATGCAATCATTACAGGCTACTTTATTTACCTCTTCCTCTCTTTCATCATCTTCATTTTCCAGCACATCACTTCCTTTGTTATTAATATCCTTCTTTTTAGTTCGACGTATTGTATAATCTACTCGACCATCATCTCGTATTGGTCTTTTAGTACGCATGTTGTACTTCTTGGAATCAGTCTTAAAAAATATAAAAAACACGCAGAATGTAAAAACTGCTGCTAAAGTGGCATAAACTATTCGGTTTAGTCTCATTCAAAATAAAATATCACTGCACACCTTGATACACAGACATGTACTATATCATACAAGAAACAATATTATGGTAAATATATCAATGGCAAGATGCTTAGAAGGACTGCTCAGATAAGAACCTTTTCTTCATCCTGACCAAGGGCTACTCTTTCAGCTTGCAAATTTTCTAAACGTATTTTTTCAGCCATCTCTCTCTGTTCTTGGTCTTGTATGCGAGTTGAACGCCTGTAGTAAAGAATTTTAGCACAATCTGCATTAAAAAGTCTTCTAGGTACTACATAATTTAATGTATCTTAAAAATACTGATGCATGAGAAAGCTAGGTTTTTATTCTCATGAAATGCCATTAGTGCCACATTTAAATGAACCAAACCTTATGGCTTTTCGTTCTTGTGAACTTGGCGATAACTGATTATTTCCACTCTGTTCTTCTAAAAGACAGCTTGACTGTGGTAGGTCTGGGGTAATATCAGACACCTCTGCTGCTGGTTCTCCTACAGCATGTAAAGGTGCAGAATATGCATGGTCTGCAAAGTTAGCTACAAAATCAACCAGGACACTTTCTTTGATTCCTTCCTGTAAGTAAATCCAAAAATAAATGCTAAGGTCAGCTTCCTGTTTTTTGCATCAAAACACCAGGCCAAAATACAGAACTAGTTCAATACATGTCAGTCAGAATGAATACATACTTATATTATTCATAAGTAAATGAATATGAAGGGAAAGAATTTTTTTTTAACTAGATCAACAGTACAGTACTCAAATATTTTATAAGAATTACAGAATAGGAACTTACATTCAGAATTTGACTAGTTGTTTCATCATCAAGTTCAAGCTGGATGTTGACCTCTGGTTCCGTTACAACAGTAATGGCTTTCCCTTGATTTTTACTATCATTAGAGAAATCTGGTGTGCTGTCATTCCTATTTTCCATAGCAGGCAGGGATGTCTCTTGTAGAATTTTTTTACCTTCTTCAGAGGACAACACTGACTGTAAAGTGATCATATCCTCATCACTAATCACACTCAATGGGTTCTTTCCCTACAGTTATAACAGAATGTTTTATTTAGAAGCAAAATATCATTTCTATAAGGACATATAAATGACAGCATCAATCTTAAAATAATTAGATTTAGTTTAAATGTAAAATAAACCAAGACTGCATATATTAATCATGCCAAGGCTAAAAGAGCAGAGTAATACTAATTTAAATTTTAAATGACACGGACATACTTTTTAATAACTTTTCACTAATCTTCCAGTGAAATTAGCATGAATTAGATTTAAAAAGGCTGGTTTTAATGTAATTTTTGAGGAGGCAGAAATCTGAAATGTCAGGAATTTAATACAATACCATATACCTCAAGAGTACTATCAAGATTCCATGGGATTTCTGAATCACAGAGGGATTCAATACGCTTGTTAGTTGTTGTGTTACCATCTGCTATTGTGCTAGACAACAGATGTGAACTTGGAGTAGATGAAGACAGGGGGACATCTAAAGAAGAAATGGCTTGATCCACAATAGGAGGTGACGACAAAAGGCTAGAAGAACAAGGACCAGGTGACAAACTACCTTCAGATCTGTTCATTATAGCAGCTCATGCCATCACAATCTGAAAACCAGTTCAAACAGAAAAATAAATATATGTCCACAAAAGACAATAGGCATAAAGGAAAGAAAATCAATAACCCAGCAGTTACACGCAGACACAAAATTCTGTAACATGACAGCATTTGCACATTGTCCCAACATGTTATATGTTTATGTACAAAATGTTTTTGTAACATGACATCTATGTTCAGTGACTATATTTGGTCATATTTATTACTCCGGTAAACAAAGTACAAGATTATTACAACAAATTTCCATATTTTATGTACAAATTTATTAGTGGCGTAACAAGTATAATTTGTATGAATACGGTTGTTACAGAATTTCATTAAATTATGTCATTTGAATTTTTTTATAACTTTACAGGGCTCGAAATTAATGGCTGCAAAGGCAGCAATGGCACCCCAGTTCCTCTAAAATGCTGCCTAGAATTAGGAGCGGCAGCAAATATTTGCTGCCTGGTTTATCAGGCAAAAATAATTACCAAACATCAATATAATTATGCCTGACACTGCAAACATGATTGCTTGCAACTCGGTGGATTCATCTGCAGATAACAATATATCTGAGCACCATTTCAAGTATTGTCCAGATGCAGGGCTTGGGAATTATGGTATGAACCATCTCAACTCATTGTTGGAACATTTTTCAATTCCAATCCGAAATGCCATGACCACCATTGATGATCAACTGTGTAAGAATGAATTTAAGCAACTTTTAGCATACATCGAGAACCAAAACAGATTTACAGGATGTCACCCTGGTTACCAGTATTTGAAGAAATCTATGCAGAAGACCAGGACAGGGGAGACTACAGACACATACTTCTTGTTGTGTTTGCTACAATGTTGCATCATCTCTCAACATCAGTACACGAACAAGGATATTCCACTACAAAACCAATAAAGACAGACTGAGGTGAAGCTTGGCTACAAACTCCCCAGATTACTTAATAAGAGTGGCATTTGAGGGACTCAAAAGATCATGTTAATATAACCCTAACAAACCAGATGGTGGTTCTCTGGTGAAAGATGATGATTGGTGTTTAATGGCCACTTTTGTGCACATGGTAGGCTAAATGGGCTGAGCGACGTCCAAAGGTAATGAAGCGAAGTCAAAGATGAAACAACCTTCAGATATGCCCACACCAAGATTCGAACATAGGTGGTAGTGATCTGTGGTCCAACATGCTACCACTAGATCATGGAGGCACCCTCTCTGGTGAAGGAGGTTTCCAATCAAATGATTAATTACTGTTGATACTGAGTGAAGTTATCTGTTTTTGTTGGTTAGCAAATTGATGAATAAATTTGTGTCTACAATTTCTGTGTGTCATTACTTGTGGAACTGTTCTGATATTCCTGGACAATACAAAATCATCACTCTCCTGTGTACCTATTACTTTACACCTGATATTATGTATGATGAAACTCAGCAAAAGTTTGCTGCTAGTTTCCAAAGTTAATTTCTGGGCCTGCATTATTATAAGTTCACCGGATTTTAGTTTTGCAGACTTAAATACATCAACTGTACATTGTACAAAAAAAATTATATTTCATTTGCATGTAATTCATATTTTTTCTATATTAAATTTAATAAGATTACATAAAGAGATGAATGACATCACCTTTTGCCTTCATTTGCATACTTGTGGCAAATGTTTGTGTCTAGCTCCTGAGATTGGAGCAGTAAGCAAGTCATGTTAGCAAGGCATTTGTACTGCAAAAGTACATTACTTCAGCATTTTTAATTGAACCACACCATTCTATCAATGACACATAACCATATTTTATGCTGTATTCTTTTGTGCATACTGTGCATTCGGGTATAACGTGCACCCTTGTTGACCCCAAAAACCTAGTTTTAGTGTATAATGCGCAGGAGAAACTCTGCAGCTGGACTTGTGCATCATTTCTTCCATAATTACATTTACCCTTTGCATATGATGGCTTGATATGGATTTTGCTCCCAAGGTCCACAAAAAGATCAAAAGCTGTTCGCCACAACTTTTGATTTCCATTCCATGTTATAATTAATAAACAAACTTGACTCAATTGTGAGCAGTGATTTCTATTGTTTCGCTAATCGATGAAATATGAAGCACGTCTAATTTGAACTGTTTCATTAATTTTTATGGTAGTGATTTAAGCTCACATCTTGTAGAGTGATCCTTTTGTTCATTTGGTAATCAAATGTGATAAAAGATAATAATTATAGAAAAAAGGAAATTAAGTGATTTATTATAATAACATGAACACAGTTCAATTAATGTAAATCCTAGCCATTCATTGAAAAAGTCCTTGGCAGAGTTAGAAACTCATACATTACAAAAGAAAGGTCATGTATCATTGTCTGTACAGAAGTACATGGCAACCGTGCCACTGGCAGAAAATTTTCAGTTGCAGTTAGAGAGTAGCATAGACTAAAAGACCATCTACAGAAGTTATCTAAACAAAAGAAACCATCAAGTTAGCAATAAAATATATGAGTCTGTCTATTTTTCTTTTCTTTTAAAAAACTGGACACATTTAGAGCTGGTGACTCAGTGGTTTGTTTAGTGTCTGCAATGGTCATACCAGGAATATACAGCCAAAGGACTATTTTATTGGGAAACGAGATAAAAGTACTTAAATCATGGGCCTGCAAAACAGCACACTAGTCCAGAGATATCTTGTGAACAAAAGATACTTATACCTAATCAGTTGCAAGCTAATGGCTATGTATCAGTCTATATGTCCCAAACCAATTACACACCTCATGTAATGTCATTATTTATTTGAAGTCAACCTAACATAATTATATTTACTGTAAATTGTATTTCTTTAAACATATGCCTATTTAGTAGTTTTCCAAGTTAACTGAAGACAAATCAGTTTTAAATAACAGTAAAACAGCATTGGGATCCACTTTTTTGGTGCGGCTGTTGTTGATACATAGGAGGTTAGTAGAGTACACAAACAATATAAAGTATAGCTAAGCATCTTCTTCAACCACTAAACTAAAAATATATGGTCAGATCAAAATCTAATTCCCATTAAATCTTTTAATGGTATAACATAATCTAAAAATTAATGTTTAAATATTATTTTACGCTTGTTTAAATCATGTGTGGGGAACTTTTGTCATATTAGATCGTAACTTGTTAATGACAGGATGAAACATAAATGAAAATGATTTGTGAAACATTGGAGAGGGAGGTTGAAATAAAGACTTTTCCTGTATGTACAAGTACTATCAGCTAATCACCTATATTAAAACAAACATGTAATTACAGTCATAAATACATATCTAATTTCTCTCAAAGATTATATGTGGAAGCAATAGAATTTTGCTCACAGTCACTGATTATTTATCATAAAGATACTACAATTTAAACAATTCATTCATAAACAAATAAGATTTGATCACTCATGCCAGTCTTGTTTATGTTTTTAAGATTTAAAATTTATCTTTTTTACTCTAGATTTCTAGCATTTAGGTTTAAACCCCAAAGATATTTCCTGTCACTTTGTGTCATTATCTTTGAAGGTTATTTGGCCTATTTTGTCTCCTGTGTATGCAAAAGAATCTGTCAAACAGCAACATTTTATTACTCTGCAAGTTTTGGTGCTAGTCACAACAAAGAGATGATTGAAGCATCTTGATCAGGTTTCAAGTACAGTGCCCTATTAGATTATGATATTAGTACAAAATAATCACTTAAAATAGGATTATTTAGAGAGATTTGACTGCTTGTTGCATTTAGTATCTGTGATACTCATTTAGATAATTTTAACCTGGAACAGTTAATTTAATTTACTGCTAAAAAGTTAAACAATGATAACGTTTGGCCGAGTTTGGTTGTTAGCCCCAGAGCTTGTCATACGTGGGATATACAGCTGAAGGGCAACACCATAAGGAAACATTCCATAACACTAGTAGGAGTTGGATTCAAATGGCGGTTTCCTGTGCAATGCTCTAACAACCGTGTCATCAGAGCACCCCATAAACTTTGCAGTAAACAAAGTCTTCATAACTTTGTTGTGTGATACTTGTTAAATATTTTCCTAGACGCTTTATCAAAAAGTGCACAGCAGGTTTTAGATTTGGAGTTCCTTGTTCTGTCAAATAGTAATAATATGATCTATTATGCTACATATAATTACTATATACAGGAATTAAATTATCTAATTATGTTGTTGGGCATTTTACCATAAAAATATCACACTATAATAAAATTCAGGATACTATTTTTTTAAACATGCATTATTTCTGTACCCACTGGTTCATCAATGCTGGAAGTGCAAGCTAGTAATATGATGCTGCCATCTAGTGATTATTTATGTGCAACCTCATGGTAGTGCTGACACCTAGTGAACAGAAACTATACAATGAACAATCTATATAATCCTGCTTATAAATGATTGTCTGGTAAACATATCTGTAACAAAATTATATGATTTAAATTAAAACTGAACATATAGTCAGAGTTCATATAGATGAAAAACTTTAAAATATCAGATTAATGATCCAACTGCTTTGTTCCCAATCCTCCGGTTTTTCAACTTATTATTTCAAATTATTTCTAAATATTTTGTGAAACATCCAGAATATTTATGTTAGTTATTAAATACAAGAACATTACATAATTATAAGTTACATTTGCATTCATGTAATAAAACAGCATAGACACAGGATTCCATACTTAAATTAATTGGACAAACTGTTTGATCATTAGAATTATTTACTGCCAAACAGCTCTATGCACATTAGAACACCAAAAACAGTACTGACAAGCAACATATAACTATATATTTTAATTGCGATTAGTGATAACAGCTAGTCTTTGTGAAAGAGTTCATTTATGCTGTTTCAATAGACCAGTAATTTGTTTTAACCATTAATAGTGTAATGGAATAAGCATTTTTGTGGATCACCAGATTTAATTTTATACACTGCAATAATTCTTCGGTTACTATGTAATATGCTATACAGTGTGTCCAAAAAGGGGGATTACACAATAAACAATTTTTATGTTGTTGTGCCCATATATATATATATATATATATATATATACTGTAAATATTGTAAAGTGGTGTCTGTGTCACCAAACATGTCCCACATGGAATTAATCTGTTGCACACATCTTTTGTTTTGAAGCATCCATATCAGGAAACAGCATGTAAAACGCCCTTTTTGTGTTGTGAAGAGTATTATTGCCATATCCTCTGATTTACTGTGTCAACATCAGCACATATTTCATGTCAGCATATATATAACTAAGATATACATCCACCACCCCAATTGTATGTGTCTGTTTAAGCAAACATACATGCATGAAAGAATGCCGCCACTTGCCATTATATATGTAGCCATCTCCTTTAGTAAAAAAAACCCAGATAGGCATGAATTCTTCATATCCTGTACATTTGAATTAATTATGTACATCTGTGATATGAATTTGACAAAAATATGCTCACAAATCATTCAATTTTTTTTTAAATATTGCAAAGATCAACCATCAACAGTCAGTTGCTTATTAACCATGTGCTTTGTAGAAAGAGTAGCAACTGCTCAATGTGATCAGACATCATGATTACCAACAGCACATAAACACAGCAGATATGGCCACAATGTCTTTAAAACAATTTACACTTACAAATGCTGTGCTCTGATAATCCAACATGTTCTCTCTAAACATTTCCCTAGATTAACTCAATTCACATATCAGAAAATAAACCACCCCAAATGGCATCATAACGGCCAAGGATTATAACATGATTATGCTGTTTAATTTTAAGGCAACTAAAAATCAGCCTCATAATAATAGCATATCAAAAGAAATTATCTTCTATACACATTTTCCTTATACATTATGAAAGCTCATCTGAAATCAAATCGCTACTTCAAATAGTGTCATATCAATAATTAAACATTATGATGCACAATCTCCAAATATTATTACACCCATGACAATTTAATAAAACTTTTGAATAGTTTTCTAATAGGTTTTCTTCTCACCATCGGTTGGTTATATTACTAAATTAGCATATAATGATACATCACTTTAGCAGAATTGTTTTAATTAGCATCATTTTTCTCCTTAAATATATCTCAATGTTACCATGGTGACCTCATAATTTATGATCACCCATTTGTTTTTGTTACAGAAGTGTAACATATATTTGGAGAACCATACTTAATATAACTTTTATGCATCATAACATACAAAACTACTACAAATGAATTACTGGTTAACCGGACTAGCCCAAATAATAATGTATCGTGTGCAGCTATCAAACATTACACTTCATTATTATAATATGTGTCATATACCCACAGACAATGCAAATATTTTTGCCTAAAAAATCTGGTAATTGTGCTTTTTATTTACAAGGAACGTACTTGTTAATTGCAGAAGACTGTATACCTTGTATTTCAATAAATTTAAGTTATATTTCCTGTGAAAACATTTTCAATGAGGTTCCATTGATTTTCACCTTCACTCACACCAACTCATTGATATGGGCCTTATAAAAGTTTCTAGATTTGAATGATAGCGTGAAGATATACACCATCTTTTTCAAAAAGTTGAAGCTATGAAGAAATGTTGACAGACTTGTCTGATCCAGTAACTAGGAATATCCAGGATTATATATTTAAAAAACTACAAGCTTAAAATTACCATTTTCATGTAGTTAAGAATATACAAGTTGTTGCTGCAGATCTCTGGAATATACAAGAATAAACTCCAACATAAAAAAGGGCAAGAGTTTTGTTTAAGTGAAATGTTATTTATATACACAATTAATTATATTAATTATGAGTCTTGCATAAATTGTTTCACAAAACTACTGTATTATTGATTAATTATAGGCCGAGTAATCTATACACATGAATAGTATTGTTACTTTGGAAGTGAAAGGAATAATGTAGCTGTATTATGGCCACTTTTGTGTATACTATAGGCTAAATGGACTCAGCAACCTCCAAAGGTGATAAGACAAGTGAAAAGTTAAACACCTTTCTGACATACCCATATCATGATTTAAACTCAGTTGGTTGAGAAGTGTGGTCAACCAAGCTACCAGTCAGGACATGGAGATGCCTCATTCTATTAACCTTCGTTACAAATCTGTCATAATCCTGGTTACATGGTGCCTCGATGCTACATTAAATTTAATACCTTCTTAGATCAAATAACATGTTGCAGATTCTACTTTCAGTTCAATGCCATCTTCATCAGTGTTATCATTCCAATCTTCAGCTAAATCACTTCCAGCATGATACTGGGTGTATTGTAGCCTTCACCCCAATGTCATGATGCATCACTTGCTACCGGGTATATTGGGCTTAACATCAACTTCGATCCAATTCCAGCCTATAAAGAATTTTATCCTCAAAACCATGCCATGAGAAGTTTACTGTTACTTGAGTATTTTGAACAATAATCTCCCTGTCATCTTGGACGTCAGTACCCTTCCAGCTCAGTGACCCTTATTTAACATCACCACACTATCACAGTTTGTTTCATATCACCGTTGATTAAATTACACCGTACTTCCTTCAACTTGATGTGTAATATTTCCATTCATACCCACACCTTCCACTTTTGAGGTAAATATCACTTCAACTGTTTTCCAAATGGTTAACTGGATATCCGACTTCTAAATCAGTTAATTTTTAGAAGCTCAATTATGTGATCAAATCAGATAAATGAAGTCCAGTTAAAAAGAAATAAACAGTGGAGCAACTCTCAGACATCATTTGCAATTTATAATGATTCAGTACCAGCACCACAATAACAAGGTCAATTTTTACTAACATATAATGGAATACAAATTGTCAGATCTCATTGCATTAAAAAGTTAAATCATATGATTTTTATTTGTGCATATAAATCAGGTAGTTCAGTTTGTAATCTCCAGCTCAATGAAGTACAAGTATCACTTAATAATCAGTGTTGTCTCATAAGTAAAAAATCTCTGTATTCCTGTACTACATTGCTTGTATTGTAGCCAGAATTAAATGATAAAATAATTGCAAAATAAAATAACTTATTTTTTTCTGTTGTGTTTTAAATAAACCATTTAGTTGTGCTAGTTCATCTTCATGAAATGTAATCCTGTCCTTTCAATCCCATTTCCTTAATGTAAATTAGATGGCAACATAATACTGTAAATGCTATCAAATACACAAGTTTTTGGCCATGTATAATATCTACTAATAAACACACACTATATTTATGGCCATACAGATATGTACACTCAGCACACAAACATGATCAATTAGTCTTCATTAATATCTTATTATGGTATTATTGAAAATGAATGAAAATATTTCAAATATAACATGGGACAATACTTATACAAAATATGACTGGCAACCAATATACTGTAGGATGGATGTTACATCCATTGAGTTCATTAATACACCACATATCTCCTATTCATTTGACCTTAATGAATCAAAAAGTCCAGATGGCTCATGTTCTAAAAATAGTAGCAAGCAGCCCTACATACTAGTCAGATACATTGATTTGTGATAACACATTTGTCAAAAACAACCCCTACATTTTGCTTACTGACCACTGGGGTTATGGAAGATTTATCAATGTGTAATGCTGTTTTGTATGAAGAAGGAGCTAAATAGTTGAGATATCTTATTATCATTTAATTTTGTAGATTTGGAGTTATGAAATGTTCCAAATTCTTTAAAGAATAGTTGTCAGAATCAGTGGTATATCAGCAAACTAGTGAGATTAATTTTCATATTGTCATGCAATTATAGTAAGGTGATGCGAATACATTGTGAAAATGGGGCAGCCTAGAAATACGTTTTGTGGGACAAACACCAGACAAAACACCATGAAAAGATATTATCCAGAAGACTTGTTCTAAATTAGACAAACTATACAAGTAATACATTTTGCTCAACCATATCAAATAAAACAGGATAACTAATCTTGTAATTTTTCTTAACACAAGGCTGCTTCAGTGCATTAGCCACTTTATATGCAGATCAATCAAAAATTCACCAAGATGATTAATCAATAAATACTTGTTTAGGTGTAGATTAATTGCACTTTCTACAATTTTGGACAAAACTTGAAAATAATAGCCCAAACCTTGATTTTCTTTAATTACAAGGTGAACTTCCGTGGAACTTGAGAAATTATATACAGATAATATAATAAAGTTGATCCTTATGCAGATACTGAACATATTTTTATATGGTGATAATCCTATTAAGAAGATGATCATACATAAAACATTCTTCTCTTACATCACCAAAAGTCATCTATAAAGTAATTATAGAGATACAACCTTCTGAAGACTGAACAGAATCACCATGGAGAATCAATTACTTATTTAGTTACTGAAAATCAGTATTATCTGGGATGACTGGACTAAATGTTAATTATTTACCAATGCATTTTATAATTTTCATAACAACAAAAATTCAAGAACCTTGAGCTCAGTATAGTGCGGACTATTTGGAATGATGACATATGTAACTGTTGCATATTCAGATTCAACTTAGTCACACTAATTCACACATCACCTGGTAAAAGATTTGTTTAACAATTTACAAATATTTCTCCAGATTATTCATCATTTTAGTTTCATTTTAATAACTTCATGAAAAGTTAAAATGCTTTCAACATAACCACCTTTCTTTGTTCATAACTTATGTATAAAAAATCATTAATTGGCTATAACTAACTTATCATATATTTTCAAGACTCGAACTAAGATTTTTTTGGAAACTAACACAATTTGTGGATGGTTAAGTCATGCCATCCCATACAAATAATACTATCCAATGACAACAGGTGAAATTTCTATCTGACTGGGACTTTAGAATGGCTGACTGTATAAAGGTCTTATTAAATACAAATAAAAGATTCTTGATACAAGATGGCTACCATCATGTAAATAGATCAATTTATTTTACTTCCTGAAATCTAAGTGATTTGTTCAATTAGCCAACACCATGCTTTTGAATTCTCGACATGTTATATCTCCTCTATTCTTCATGATCCAGATGAGAAACTGCTCTCAAAACATCAGCTCACTGTCCATAATACTGAAACCATGAGCTTCTACTGAAATTATAGTATCATCTGTAAAGGGACCAAGTTGTGACCCGCATGTTGATGTACCATATATTTTATTCTCAACACAGAATTAGCAGCACTGAGTGAGTACAATAACAAGTTTATGGTCACACCAGAGAAATAATTAATTAACCATTTTGCTGACAGTTACTGCCATGGATCTATGTTCATACTCTTGATTATGAGAATATTTCACTAAACTGTATATTTTGGAGGAATTATTAGAATGCAAGAAAAGGAAGGTCCTGGTCCCTAAAATGGACCTAAAGCCTATTCACCAGTGAAACATTTACTTGACCTTTATTCAACATAGTGAAAAATGTATCTAGAGGTCAACTTAATGATGGAATACTATAGATATTTGGAAGAAGCTATTCACTATATGTCATGTATTAATAATCAGCAGCTCAACACACCAATACACATTCTTCGTACAAGAATATTTTAAAATAATGTTCTGTAGCTAGACAAAAACATTCAACTGAAAATTATAAATCAGACATCACACTTCACATAGTTTCAGATTGGAACTATTTGATGATTAAAGAAGAATGACGAGGAACACAAGACAACTGACAGTGACAAATTGTTATTTGAATGCATTGTGTCTGCTCATTAATTTAACATCAGTTTAAATGAAAAGCCAACTTCATCAAGGTAAATGACAAGCCCAAACGACCCTAATAAATGACACAACTGTGTTTTACTATATCTGATCTTTATGTAGACATGATATTTACAGATTATAATTCAAATATATTTAACTTTATTGAGGGGCATAAGAAAGTGATTAACTGGTTACAATTATTATTTCAGGTCAATTTAATTGTAGCGCAATTAATTATTTTATATTTGTGGCTTCATGCACGATTTCTCATAATTTCTTATACAAGTTAACTCTGTATAAAGTCATATTTAATAGCTATTGCTTCAATACTTGCAGTTCATCTCCCAGATATTTGTATATCACGTTTTTCCATGTGCTGCTGCTAATGTGAATATTTGTGATAGCACACAGGAAGTTTTGTGGAACAAACGAGGGAAATAATCTGTGAAGATGATATGTACTGCAGCCAATTAACCTCAGCATGGAGAAGATTATAATATGGTGGAACAAGATCAAACTTCAGCAAGTAAACATCTTCTGGCATAATTGCCAGGAATATTTTAAGCCTAGTACAGGATCTGAGGATACCACGTCATTGTTTTCATCATAAATTATACAACTTTTAATACTCAGCAATGAACACATTTGCCAAGAATGTTTGTAACTGATTTAATTGGTAGGGAATGTCTTTTACCAAAAAAGGATCACTTTTCACTGTGTTGTATGAACCTCAAATCTGCACTTTCCATGAATTCCTACTTAATATGAATCTACCCAACAATAATGGGAAGGGAACTGTAAAAGAAACACTTCCTAAATAATAACATTCAGAAATCCATGTTTTAATTTTGCATATTAAAAATAATTTGTACATCTTACATTTAAAAGAAATACTTTAGACTCTTCAAATATTTAATTATTCATTCACATATCAGGAATTAATTATTCTGTACCTCATAACTTGTACATCTCATTATTGCAGGTAAATACAAATTGTGTATAAACAACTACAAATTTTCAATACTTAGTCTTGTAAATGGTAGTGAACTTTCTTAATTAAATACTCAATCTTCAAAAAAACAACAACTAAACTTCACAAGTCAGTCAGAGAACCTATATTTTTACGGTACAGCCTCCTCCTCACCCCTTCTAGCTGTTTGATCCACCCACTTTTATTTAAATTTTAATTAACATGGGATATCAATACTTTGTACTGGTACTCTTTTTCTTCTACAATTGATGTTTTCTTCTGCTGGCATAATATTTATTCACAGGCTTTATTGTTCCAAGTGGGACTTGTTTTCACAGGCAATATTCTTTCCAGATTTCCCGATTTTGTAAAATTCCAGGTCCTGGAGTGATTTTCCAGGATGTGTGGGAACCCTGATGTTACATGCCTTGTATTTTTTAGATTAATTTCAATATTTAAAGATTAAAAGTTGTAGAATGATACAGCTAATAAATAGCATTATTTGAACACTGATACCTATCCATGTTTACCTCCACTATAATGGGATAAAATGTAATTTGCAGCTGGACCAAATAATTTTTGCAGTCAATTATTTCAAGTACACGTATCTGATAATTATATTCCTTGCTACTTCTCAAGTCACACAACAAAGAATTTCATACTTTTTAAGTGTTTTAACAGCTCCATTACAGTAATAAATACATGCAATCCAATAATATTAGTTTAACTTCATCAGGGTAAAAAAACAGTATATTTGTTTCTGCTAAGTGTACAAAAAAGTATATTTGAATTTTTAATAGTTTTCATTGCACTTGCAGACTGAGAAAGGTACCTGTGCATTTTGTTTATTTACTTCAAAGCAATTATTTAATCTTGTGCATGTTAATGTTATAGCCTGTAAACAGCATTAGGATTTTTAAAATTGAGTGTACCAATATGTCAAGCCATGAATGTTATTGTGCAAGTACAGATAACAACTCTAGCAGACCCTCAAGGTTGTACACATAGATTTTGCATATGTAAGTATTACGCTGCACCAGTTGATATTCTGCACTATGGCTTAAAGATCAATATGCAACTAATTTAGAACTAGATCTAAAAATATAAACAGACATGGTTGATCCAAATAATGTAATTCGGTAAAATTATTAATGCATCACTATAAATGATAACTGGTACTTATTATTACATTGGTGTTAGAGGTACCTCTAACAGCTGGCCTCAAACTATAGCCATTCACTGGTGTAGTTCAGTCGTGTTTGTAAAAACTCAATATGGTGGCCGACATAAATATCTGGAAACATCCATAATTATAATACACATTTTAAGAAGTCATGGTAAAGTATGACTGAAGAAGACGTTACATTAAAAAGCAGTTTGCCTTTTTAGTGAACAATAATGATATACTGTGTCATTGTGATTTGGATATTCCTTTAAACTTTGCAATCATATTAATCTAATCTTAAAGGGACAGTCCACCCTTTAAATATGTAATGCATAGAACAGTAACCAAAAATTCTACAATAATAATCATGAAATATACCTGATATCACAGATATAGGGAAATAATCCAAATCACTGGACGGCCACCATTACATCTGCACCGAAGGCGGAAAGGAGTAAACTGAAATGCTGTGACGTTACAGGGCGCTCTCTAGACTGACACAGATTAGAGTTTATCTTGAGCATTAATTTCCGAGCAATTTTGAATCATCTTCCTCTTGTAAAGTTCCTTATGGCTCAAATGATATGGTTGTATATCATTCATGATGTAATTTTAACAAGATAATGCTGTTTAGTTCTGGAATAATTCTTTGTCCGGGCTCTACAGACTTCAGGTCAACAAGATATGATTAAGTGATGTCAGCATTAAGGAGCTTCCAGTCTCTGTCTAGCTTCAAAATGGCGGGCCCACACGCCATTAAAAGTCGATTAATTAGCACATTGAACTGGATTATTTGGGTGTAGGTCAAAATCCCTCACCTCTTATTTTGAAATAGGTAATAAGCCCTCACTTTCAGTTTAATACCCTAAACCCTATGTGTACTTTTTATATGCCGCTATTAAAAATATCAATCAAATATTTCTACGAAAATAACATATTATCCAAGTAGACATGAGGGCTTTTGACCTACTAAAAATTTGAGGGCTTCTGACCGGAAACCGGATTATTTAATATGTGGGTGAATGTTTACACATTTTGACATTATTTATGATATTTATAGTACAGCTGTATTAGTCCTTAAATTTTGAAATGAGGGTGGACTATCCAATCAAGTGCTTTAAAAATACGTTCTGGAATACAATAATTATGCAAGACTATAATATAGTGCCTCCTTATAGGAACTAATTTGAAATAAATTTAGATTCAGAATTATACGGCACATTCAGAGAAAAGCCAGATGCTTGGTTAGATGTGAAGTTTCCCATTTTTAATGCCACATCTACTAATGAAAACTCAAAATCCTATTATTAACTCACAGATCTTACAATTTTTTTTAAACATTCATATCCGTAATGGCCTTAATTGTGACTACACCAAAATATTTTGAATGCCAAATACTTTTTATTCTAGTTATGCTTATTTTAAAACAATTAAAAAAATCTTTAGAACAGTCCAAAACTATTTTTCTCCCACATAAATAAATTCAAGATTGGGAATCCACCAATAACTTAAATTTAAAGATGTCTGTTAAGAATATTTGTATTACTTTTACTGCTAACATCAGTGTCATTTGTTAATTATGAGCAAAATTAAAATGTAAGTTAAAACAAACATGTTTGATAATAATCAGTATACACAATTGAAGTTTGAAAATTACAAAGTTCCAATCATCAAAATGTAGGTATCACAATATCATTTATACCATACTCACCACAATGATCTTGTTACTCTAGACACAAATTCTTGACTTATGATGATTCCTGAATAATGCTGATATCCAGTATATGCTCATCTAGGTCAGGCCAAAATAAACTGCCCCAAACCTTCTATTATGAAACAGTTGAGAGGCCAACCATCATTTAATTGAAAAAATCTACCCCTATTCATCATCCCTCCATTTCATGTACAGTATTACTGTTCATATTGAAAATTAAGACATACAACATGCTACTAAATAAAAGCACTCTGCACAATGACATCTGTAAAACAAACTTGTTTCCCCAGTTCTACTTTGCTGCCATTTTTCTCTCAATAATTTCCAATTCAGTATTCTTAAACATTAATTGCCACATGAAGTAGGTCAATTCTCTTTATGTGTTTATACACTTTTGCTTAAATTCTTTCATTTAAACTAACTTATCCATTTTTAGTATATGGATAATTATTAATTACATCTTTTGTTTACAGGTTGTGTGTGAAAGAAGTTCACAATATATAATGGCTGGCACATATTTTTTTAAAAAACAGCACACAAGATTTTTGGCAGACAGAATCTTTTTGAACAACTGACGTCACTGATTATAAACTTATTAATAACTTTTATATCAAGGAAAAAATAAATGGGTGTGGTAGGATCAGAAAAATATTTCTACATATCACTAGCTCCATGGTTAGTAATATTTAAACCCACTATCTTTAAAAAAAATTCTTAGTAGCAAGACAAAAATTAAAGAATTGAGCTGGAGTCAAGAGAGAATGCCAGATTATCAACTTGGGTGTGTCTAGAATTAATGCCAACATAAACAGAATGTACCAAAAAAACGGCCCTTTGATATACCTCTAATATTCAAATGTCACATTTGCTGTAAACCAATGCTTTAATTGCTCAATTTTTTTTTAAATCTAGAAGTTATCATATAACGTTTGAAAAACCATAGAACATAGTAATTGTCACCGTATAATTGATATTCTATATTTAACATCTATAATCTGAAGGCCAATCACCCCCACCTACATGAAACCAATGATACAAAGTTGGGCGATATACAAAAGCAATTACTACACCCATGCTCAGCCAGGATACCCGTCTCTACAAATGTTTGTATGCCAGATATGAAGATTTTAAAGATGTACAAGGACTGAATGCTCTGGCTATCCACTGCAAACCCAGCAAAGTCGTCAATGAAGAGTCAAAAGTTGGTAGTTTAAAGTTCAAACTATTGACACTAAACAAACCCAGGTTTGAATAATATTCTCAGCCCTTAGCAGGAATTATCTACAGCACAAACGAAGTGAATCAAACTGATTTATTTGTCACAAAACATTAGTTCCCCCATGTTTAAAATTAGCTTGACTGATTGATGAAATCCAATTTCATAATGATGTTGACCATTCCTATTAAATTTAACAAGTTCCCAAACAAATTGTAAAATATATCACAATATAGTATTACTTACCTAATATGTTAACATACTAATATTTGTTGATTTTTAGTGGACATATTTCACAGAATTATTAGCACATTTTCATAAAGTTCTTGATGTGATCATCCCATAGAATTTCTGTGCAGTTCTTCCACCACGAAAAGGTCCAAAACAGCTGATACCTGTTGCACCCAAAACTGGCACATATTTTCCCTCAAAATGACAGTAGCACAGTAAGCCTAGTGTTTTGAATTAGTCACTAGCTGAAAACAAAATCCACAAGTCCCGGGCAACTAATATTTCCAGCCCTGGTGTGAGCTTATTTCACACTGGGTCACAGGAAAGCCAAATTACCTCACACCTTGGTTATGAAACAACCAGTATACTGATAGATGAAACATCTAACAGACTTTGGCAACACTAGTATTTGGCAATTAACATGGTTATGATAAGACCATTGCAGTGAGAAATATGCATCAGAATTACACCAGATTATCAACTTACGGGGAGATTTTTATTCAGCTACATTGTACAATACTGCCTAGTGTTGATCAAAGTCTCCCAAAGAGAAATTCCACAAAAAAGTACTTGCAAACACTTCAGTACTTGAGTGAATTAAGTGTAATTTTCAATTGTATTTGTTGATCATTGTGAATACAGACACTGTCATTTAATTTTCTAAGATAAAAGAGCCCAGTTATTACCAGACCAGAATATATTTTAATGTCACCAACACTGACTTTTTAATGCTAGTTTTTTTATCTGAATCATTTGTTTTATTCTTCTTACAGGAACATCTGTATATTAAAATGTTTGGCATATATTATCAACTATTTTCCATAACATACCGTTATATCACAAATGTACCAGTTTGATATAGTTGCACACAAAGACAATACCTATATAAGATTTTGGTGTTGTTTCTGCTCCTTTACAGTGAGGGCTAGATGTAACATGAAAACATATTTGTTTGGCAGAATTAATATGCAGAGCAGCTGCTACTGTGAATTGATGTCTCCTGCGGAAATAAATATTTAGCAAAACTAAAATACTTCTTGTTTATACTTTTGTTTCCCCAACATTTGTAATCTAATTACAAAATGAACAGTAGTGCATATAGAGCTGGATTATAATTTTAGTCACGTTAGAAAAAACTATGTCTGTACCCCGAATTAGCACATAATTACAACCTTTACTTAAAAATGGTAACAAAACATTTATCTGATTACAAAATTTTTAAGAGACAGTACAGTTATCACCTGAAAAATTCAGATTTTTTATTATCACCTGAAAAATTCAGATTTTTTATTATCACCTGAAAAATTCAGATTTTTTATGAACTCCAATTTATGATACTGGTAAAGAAAAATCCAGTTGATTTGTTTATGCTCTGATCACACTTCGGACAAAAGCCCAAGGAACACATACCTGGGGAAACAAATGCCTCAAACACACAAATGAGTGAGCTGGATTCAAACCTAAGACATGCAGTTTGGAGTGTAGTACGCTAACCACTGTGCCACCAGAATGCCTCAAATAATTATTTACACCAACACAAAAGTTGTCCATGTACATTTTTGTAAACCATTACTTGTCACCAAAATCGATCACAAGTTGAATACAGCAAATACTGACATTATTATTTTAACAACTCCGGACTGATTATTAATTGGTTATGAAAATAACAGCTAACTTGATCTGTCTGGTGTATTGTTTATAAATACAGAACAAGTAATTTTTTATCCATATACATTTTGGACTGTATAGTTCTAAAGCAGTTATCATGTGATGTATTCCCTTGCAAGAAACCCATAACTAAACAGCAAACGGTATGACTGATATGTTGTATTAATTGTGTCAGTGTCAAATAGCATAATTAATGCATAGAATAATGTATAAAACCTTCTTATGGCCAAAACCAATGATTAAAGAAAACTATTAAATAAACATCACTCCTCTGTTTGTGGAACAGCTAAAAAAATTGACCCACGACTGTAAATGCAAGGCAGAAAATTATAGACTTACACCTGTATATATATATATAAAGTTTTTTCTGCATTACTTCTCCATAAAATATTTACCATGCTACAATACCTGATCAAGTGAAGTGAACTAATTTTGCATTACTAATCTGAGCATTAGTTCATTAAGATATTTGACTATCAAGTTATGCATATATTAAAATGGTTGGTATTTACATTATAGATCTACATAGAAGGAATTGGAATTTTCAATCAATCTGTTGAGTCTGCTTCAGTTATATTTACTTTTAACCACATATTAATGATATTATTAAGTGTTATTGAAACTGTATGGCAAAGGAAATCAGATACTTGTCAGTGTGAGAAAAACTTACAGTGCACACTTCAATATATTTGGTAGTATTGGAATTATGACGTAAAATGGCATGGATTTACTGGTGATCTGACCCACCAAATTTACATCACTTTCTTCTTGCAGTCTCTAGATAGTGCCCTGAGCGTCCAATCTTGATTCGTCGTTGTGGTAGATTCGTCACTTATTTCATTAATGCAGCTACTGCACTCGTCGATCACTCGGTGTAGATTCCAGTCAATCATACATTTCAATGTTGAATGTCTGCGCATCTTGACACCAGAGCCGAGGGAGAGGCATCAGTCGATACGATGTTAAATGTATTATCGTAATACTAATTATATATGTTGTCATTACCGAATAATTCCGATTATTTGTCAAGATTTTATAATTACGATTTCAAAGAAGGATTTCTTTGTCGGCGTCAAAAAGGAATTTCGCCGTATCAACTCCTGCGATGAAGACGTGCTACACGAAAGCCTGCGTCATTAAATTGCTAACTGTTCGGGAATATAAAACATGAAACCCACCAGTTAAACTGCTAACAACCTTCTGCATATCCTCCCAGTTAGGCTTAACCATATAATGAATATCGTGATGAATATATTAAACAGATAGTTCGCGTAAATTTGGTACAATCTTCAACATATTTCAACTTTCATGCCGACCATTTTGACTTTATTGTCCCGCAGCAAATATTTTAATAATCCAAGGCGCGCACCATAAGACAAGTCGCCATCAAAATAGTATGTCCCCGATAAGTTCGGCATTCTGGTACATTGTAATATGTCTATTTGTTGAAAAAGAAGAGGAATTTATTAATCCTTCAATTATGATATTAAATGTACATGAATACACAGACTCTGACAGAGCGTGACCTACGCTAAGACTATATCTAATAGAAAAAATATCAAGCACATTGCTTACAGGGTAACAGACTTTTAATAAAGGAAATGTACTTAATAGGTAGAAGAAATAAGTGAAAATTAAAAAAGAACAAAATATATTCAATTACTGTAAAATTAAGATTATTGCTAAATTATGCTTTTGACCAATAATCATAATGTTCTCTGTTTTGTAAAATATTAGATTTCCTTCCTTTCTATTAAAACAAGCGTGCGCCCAAGCCAAGGCCAAGCCCCCACATATTTATTATCATGCATGGTTATCTCTGATTGTGTGTGGCTTGACATTTACAATTGTTCGTAAAACTATAACTACCGCCTCAAGATCATGTGGGTGAAAAGATATGTACACTATTTAAATATTTATGAATTGTTGATAATTATCGATTATGGTATTTAGTAACTTAATTTTCTTCTTGGTGATCATTATAAAATGTCTTATAGTATGTAACAGTGATATTTTACTAAAACAAAAAGCAATCACAATAAATTAAACCATATGTTACAAAAACTCTATATTTTACTGAATGTTAATATATAGGTCAATAAAGAAAAGTAAATTTCGGTAGGTGGCGCCAAATATACTGTTCCTATGATCGTGAAGAGACAAAGCCAATATATTTCATGTTTTGCACATATTTATTAAGGAATGCCGCTAACAGATGGAAAAAAATAATGTACTATTTTATTCCTTTTTATAAGATTGAATTATTTGGAATCGGTGTTATTTTTTGTATAAATAACTATAGATTTTTAATATTATACTTTTGTTTCACTCAGGCCCAGACTTAGCCCTTACTGAGTTACTCCTTAGCCTTGGCTTAGTCTTAGCTTGGTTAGCCGTATTTACTGCCCTATGCTTAGCCTTAGCCAATTTGAAATTCTGAAATTGAAATTACTGTTTAACTGAGTGACTGACTTAGACATCGTCAGTCTTTGACAAAGTTAGACACAGCAAGTGTTGTACGATCCACTATATATATAGTCTAGACTGGTCTACTAGCATTAACTAGTCTAGCTTTTATTATTTTTAAGTGGTTAATGATATTTAATCTGAGACTGATTCACTGAAGGTTTGTATACTAGTCTATTCACTGTTGTATACTAGTCTATTCACTATTCACCAACGTGTAAACTAGCCTACTACTAAGTACTGATCCATTATCATTAGATTGTTATGATAATGATTACTTCATGTGTGACAATGACTATTTGATTATTATCCAATATAGTCTACTACATGGTTGGCATGTTTCTTCTGCGGACAATAAAACACGGGTTTCTTCCATTACGGAAGAAATACTTTCTTCCCTTCCATTTTGGGAAGAAATGGAAGAAACTGAAAAAATGGTACAAAATCATCATCCAAATTTTGATTTGCCAATTTAAATTTAACAAATATTATATGTAATAATATACTTTTCATGCTATTCATAGATATATGCTGTATTTGAAATTAGACTGGAATATAATCCTCATATCTGTTATTTTGCACAAATAATCTTTGGGGACAAATGGAAGAAACTAAAATTAATTAATTTTGTACAACACATTGAAAATAATTTTAATTATTATTGAGGATGATGACTACAATTCACCATTAAATTCTACTATTGAGATCAAGAAGATCAACAGACAATTAATATGTGAACAAATGAACAGATAATTGCTAATTGATTAGTCTGCTTGGATCATTTGACAGTTAATATGTCAGCAAATGAAGACAGGTAATTGTTAAGCTGATAATTGATGAATCTGCTTGAATCATTGGAATCCACTTGTTCATTGATTAATTGCACAAAGACCTTTATATAAGGAACCTTATTTTTGGTATTCCTCACTTCTTACCCACCATTAGTACATCGTTTGTTATTTGTATGCTACTATCATCAGTTATTCAGAATATTACAGAAGAGTGCAACTTATTTGACTGGATTATATTACTCTGTCACCATGTTCAAGGGTGGTAGACCCTGTGACCCAATATGGCAACACTTTCTAGAAGTTCAAAGGCATGCAGGCTTAAATAACATCAAGTGTGCTCATATACATATGACTGATGAAGAGATCAGACCAGCTACTGACCTCATTCCTACTGCCATGTTGAAGCAAGGCCGATCAACCCCTCACAACCCCCTGTCAAACGTCAAGCTGTATCAACGCCAGTGACATCAACCCAGCCAAGCATTGTTTAATAATTAAATAGATCACCATATCAGTTTGCATTTAATATCAGGTTACTATATCCCTTGGTAGTTTCTTCCCAGTTTCTTCCATTGGGAAGGGAAGAAATACCTTTCTTTCGGGAAGAAACCCAACCCTGGTTTACTAGTAGTATACTCTATATATAATATTACTATAATCGTGTTGGAATTATAATGTGAGACTGGTTTAAAAGTACACTGCTAATATGCTAAATGGACCAGGCACACCAGTACACCATGATATGAACATCATGATCATTGCTGCTTGAAATAGATCCACATAATATAGAGATATATATTATATAGCTTGATGATTTATTTCAGTCTTCATTATTTATCTTAAGCAATTAAATGAAGTATTTTCAGGGCTTGAGCCCAGTAGTGCTGATCTTGCCTGATCGTGTGCTCAGTTTTCTGCAGTTGATCAGGCTATTGAGAACCAGATATCAGGCTAGCTTAATACACAATCCAAGCTGAAACGTTAAACTTATTTGTGAGCCTGAAGGGTTCAGTGAAGTTGTTGAAATTCCCCTGTTTGGAATGTACCAATAAAAAATAAATGTGGTTTCCAAATCCTTTTTGCTGTTACTGTCAAACCTATTGATTTGTCACATATGTCCATTGGAAAATCTTTGGATATTATAAGCTCTTCATCATTTATGAAAATTCAAACAATTTGTATTAATCTGATACCCAAAACAAAATTAGCTAATTTGTCAGGTAACTGATGTAGGTTTTAGAAATGAACAGTGTTCCAGCTGGGTTTTGAAAAGTACAGGGTGCAGTTGGCAGGTGGAGGGCACCTTTACGCGTGAAAGATATTTTTGAGGGCACATCATTTGAAATCAGTTTTTTAGTTAACTTTGGCATTTAGTTAATATTCATGAAATGGAACTTGTGACAGTATCATAATTACCAATAACACTGGGTGCCCTATAAATACACAGGGCACAAAATAAAATGTACAGGGCACAGTTAAATAGGGGCAGGGCATTGCGCCACCTCGTAATGGCCTAACTGGAATACTGATGAATAGTTAATTGGAGCTTAATTCCATTTTACAGAGATCATACTATTCCTTTATTTTAAAGTCAATAAATATTCTTTTATTTTCCTTTGAAATCCATGAAAATTCCTTTATTTTTGCAAATCAAATTCATCTGAATTCCTTGATTTTTTTTGGAGAGTGGTATGATCTCTGATATTAGAAAAACACATGTTCTTGTGGATGATGTCATCTGTTGATATGGCAATTGATAACCCAATCACTGCCATTCATCATACGTGACTCACTGCATAAAATAATTCTGATTACAGTGTAGCTCTGCTATTATGCAGGGCTACCTGTTTAACACAAAATCGGCTATAACATGGTCAGATCTTGGACCACAATTTGTGGGATCTGTGCTATCCACCACTGACCGATCAAATTTTTCAAAATAATTTGAATGCATTTTCACACTTTGTAAGTCACACATAAACAACAAAAGCAGATACACAAACAAATACATTTTCACGGACATTTATTTGTGCACATACACCTATGAATGTTAATTTATTGTTCCATATATTCGCTATCTTCATCTGAAAAACAGTGCACTATTTCTGGCAAATGAATATCACCAATCAAACGTTGGTGTTACTTTTTGCACACACAAAATTATTTTTCATGCAAACACCAAGATACTGTTTATGTCAACAAATGATGAAACAATTACTGGAAACATTTGTTAAATAAACATGTAGAACTTCAAACTGGTGAACACATGGATCCCATCCCCCCGATCTTGATCATGGTGATGATAACAGCTGATCAGTCTTGATTCACGGTCCACTTATAACATGGTCAACAGGTTGTGGACCCCAACATCCAAACTGTACTTGTATTATAGCTCACATAGAGATATAATTTATATTATTTGTCTTTATTAACTACATGTAGAATAAACATTCATTTAATTACCAGTATAGTTGCTGCCACTAATGGGATTTCCAGCATATAAATAAAAATCCAACAACTGTCAGTCAGGCAAAATAGTAACATTAGTGTAGCCATATTACCACAGTCTATTACTATAATTAGATTAAAATTATTGTACTGTGTCATGAAATACTGGTACAACAAAATATTGATTCACTTACCTAAATTATGTGATGTTTCTTTCTAATGTTAAAAAGTACCTAGGGAAATAACCTGGAAAAAGTTGTATCATGTTTCCTAAATATATGATGTCTGTAAATGTAATATATCTATAGATGAGGTCATGTCTATGCACTATAACTTGGTCAAAACTGCAGTTGGCATATTAATGATGAATGAGCCTGACTCAGTGACTAACAAATGAATGACGCCAACTGTGCAAACTTCAAAATTGTAAGTGATGAGAAGGCTTTGGTGGCTAAACCTCTGCTTCTCTTCCTAGTTGATACTACCTTTCAGTATATGCCTATCATCACCTTTTAATGGGATGGGATGTATAGTCTTTAACATTGATAAAACACCTGTTCCATTATCTGAGACTAATACAATTTCTGAATTTTTTCCACTAAAACTCATATTTATTGTGTTTTTTGGCATATATGCTTTTTTAATGATACAGTTTCAGAATATTATCATTACTGTAGACATGTTTCTGTGTAATTTAACAGTATTATCAAAAGGAAAACAATGCTACTAGATATATTTTATGTGTGAATTAGCACAAATATATGCTAAGATTGAGTATTCATAAGGGGTGCCTCCAAGGTCTGTAGCATGTTGGACCACAGATCACTACCGCCCGTGTTTCAATCTTGGCGTGGCCATATCCGAAGGTTGTTTCATCTCTGACTTCCCTTCATTAACTTTGGAGGTCACTCGGCCCATTTAGCCTACCGTGTGCACAGAAGTGTCCGTAAAACGTCAATCATCTGATTGCACCATTTAGCATGTTGTTTAAACCATGTAAAGCGTGGGCCTTTTTTAAACAATGATGTTGACTTTTTCTATTCCAATATAACATTGAAATATGTGATCCACACGAAAACTGCTCCCTAAAAGGTCAACAATCTGAGTTGCACCAATCTTATCATTATAAAGAAAAAAATTACAACTTTTCATGATTTTTTTCAATCGTGCTTTTCTTTTAAACATTTTTATGATGTCCTGACTAGCTGTTGTCTACAAGTATAACATTGAATCTTGATCACACACTGCTCCAACAAAAGGTTCACCCTTTTCATTAAGTATTACCTCAGATTATCATCTGCCTCATTTATGATCCTGACTAGCTGTTGTCACAGTATTACTGGAGGACCCTGCAGATAGTTCCTAGTTTAGTTGCTAAATTACTGGCTTTGTGGGATTATACATCACACTTCAGTGTTTACTGGTGTCAGACCAGACCCTCGCAATGTGCCAGTCTCTGGGTTAGGTGTCTAAATATAGTCAGTTTGGGTAAAAATATCAACAACAAAAATTATGTTTATGAGTGGAATTTCTAAATACTGCAGACAGCTACCAACCCAGCAATGTTTTTTGCGTACTTCCAGTGCCTGATGGTTGCTTATTTCACATCCTGTTTGGACATGATGTGTTATATACTTCAGAAATAATAAAGTGTTATCTGTGATCTTTAATACCTTAATATTATCTCCTCTAAAAGCTGCACAGAGAATCATTCTCTTATTTTTTCGTATGAATAGAGCTATAAGAAAAAGTGAATTCTGTTATTTTATTAGTATTTTTAATCCTTTTTACAGTTAAATGAAGGAATTAATCATCTTTAAATACTTTTTGTATTATTCTCATCGTTCCAGTAAGAATTAAACGTGATGTCAGCTGAACGTCCAAAGCGTCATGCCCCAAAGAAATTTGATCCAGATTTTATTGCCGACCCAATTTTTTCAAGGTTTGTGTTTGAAATAACTGAAATTAAATACTGCGTTTTTTAGAGTAAGATTAATTGGTAAATTTACCATTATTGACAGCCATGGTTATAATTACTCTTTCAGTCGACATTTGATTGCATTTTCATCTCCCCCAAGGAAGAAACTATCCCTCTCACAAACTGAAGGCCCATTAAATACACCTGCGCCTGTTGACGTAGTCAAATCTGTGAGTCCACCTAAAACGCGTGTTGCATCCAAGAACCAGTCACCTACTGGATTGCACAGCACAACTAATGGCATCACTAAAGCGACTGTTGGTGCAAAATCATTGTCAGTATGCAACAAAAATATCTCAGAGAGCAGTAAGACCCGAGGTTCTCTTCCCAGCTCAGACGGAGATGAGGTAATGAAGATAAAAAGGACTGAGCGTATAATACCAAAGTCTAAAAAGTCAGTAAGCGTTGACTATGACACTTACAGGGTGAAGGAATGTGAGAAGACAACTTGTCCATCAGCAGCCCCAATATGCTTCAGTGGATGTTCAACAAAGTAAGACAGTCATTATGTGTGCATGTGTGAGAGCATGTGCATGCTTGCAAGTGCTCACGAATAATTGTAGTTTTTCAATTTTTAGTATCTCTTATTATAAATGTACATTTCTGTGAACATTATAATTATAACATACTAAACAGATGCTATCTTGGTTTGTTACTAAATTTAATCATGTTGACTGCAATGATCTATTTATGATGTTATTCTAGCTGTACAGGAAATGGCTATACACCACGATGGTATCACCTCTCGGATGGAGAACACTTCTGTAACAAATGTTTTGAATACTTCTACAGAAGGTAAGCTGTTCTTTAAATATTATCTGGCTTTTACTAAGTTGTTTTAGTACTGGCATTCTTTTAAAAAGTTTTGAACAGAATCTTGAAGCATATCACAAGAATCTGCAATTCTTTGGTTTGGAGTGTTTTGCTTCGGCCTCATGTATAATGCTCTTTTCTGTTCCGTGCTTCTTCATAACTGATAAAAATTGTGTCATTTCAGTGTGTCAATATACAATGCTAAGGAGGCTCACTATAATTTTAGCACTACATAAAATTACCTCTTCATAATGTGTGAACAGCATACATTTATTTATTTATAATATAAATATAGATAAATTTTATATGTCTATTTGATTACCCGGTATTTATGGAATCAAATCAGCATTCTCCCATCATTCTGCATGTTATGTATGAATTTTCCCAATTGCCACTGATAGATAGATGTCTGTTTAGAATATTTTGTGGATGGATCCATTTGAGTAATTATCTTCCAAGAATAGTTATATATGTTCTGACAGTTGATGAATAATCTGTAGTCGTTTATATATTATAACCAAATTCTTGTAAGCTATGTAATGTAGTTAATAAAGTCTTAACTAGTATAGTGCATATGGAAATATAATTTTTATGATTTAATTTTTATATTTGTTCAGACTTTTAGCCAAGTAGCTGTCTATAAATAGTACATTTTGCTACTATGATCATGGGTGGTAGAATTGTTAACTGAAGGACAGCTTTATCCGCATTATGTATATTTTCTCCAGAGAAGTACTTGTAGAGTACACCATTGCATGATTCCCATGATTTTAATGGGTTTTGCACTAATATAAAATATAATGTAGGGAATCGGGTGCATACATTACTCAGACTTTAATACTCATGTCCCAGATTTCTGTTAATGTGATGGGTATAAATCTTTCTTTTCTTGAGTAAGGAATACACGGTTTTAACTAATATAAATACAATTAAAGAAACCCTGAGATCTAGTCTGTGAAACATAGCCATATTTAGAGTTGTAAGTACATGGGTTGAGTCTTGGTTAAGGAATAAACTTGGAACTACACTGGTAATGATTGTGTAGTCCAAAGTTGGTTATACAATGCTTCGAAGTCTGCTTTTCTCCAGACTTGTTCAGCTGCACATCTATGCAGTTATCAAGATTCTTTTTTTACATGCCTAAACCATAAAATTTAAATGCTGAGGACTGATCAAAGCATATACTGTACAATTTTAAACCTTACTGTGGCAATTATAGGAATCATGAAATGTGGTTACTGCTCATTTATGATTAATAATAAACTTCAATTAAGCAACAGATATGTTTCACGATTAAGTGTTTACTTATGTATGTATGGCAAGGACTTCACAATAAAATCTTTGTATGTATTAAAGTGTCTGGTTTCAAAATGGCACCACCCACAGACGAGTTATTTTCTATTCATCAGCACTTCCAACTGGATTATTTAATGTGTGGTTGATTATGTTCATATTTTGACATCACTTGTGATCTGTATGAACATATTTGTATTAGCTGTGAAAATTTGAAATCATAATGAACTGTTCCTTGAACCCAGTTTTGGCCTTCAGTTTTATCATTTTCTTGGTAGTAGCATCCAGCACTTCCTGAAATGTTCAGTGGGATCTCCCTCATAGTAGTTGAATCATCAAAGCAACTCCAGTATTGTTTCTAGGATGCTTTTTTGCGGGATTCCCGTGATATTTTAACATATGGCACAAAATAAAAATATACTACGCCCCCCTCATAGCACAGAATAAAACCTTGTGGTGCAATATTGTACGTGTTGTGCGCCTTAACGGTCTCTCCATCACTATTATATTTTGTGTGAACGGTTCCTAGGCAATGCTGAGTCCCATGTAGACGGATCAGTGTTGCTTCTAGGACACATTTTTGCCAGATTCCCCCGATATTTCAGTGTATGGCGTAAAATTGAAAAATACCTGGGCACCACATGGCGCAGAATAAAATCCCATGATGCAATATTGTAAGTGTTGTGCGCATTAACAATCTCCCCATCACATAGCTTTAATAAAGCCATACCACTGGTATGGCATTATCAGCAGAAAATGGGTCATGATAAATGCAAATTATTTATCATCCGATAGTTTCCTGAGCTGAACTAATGCCAACATCTACTGCTGTAGTCATTTCAGATGTCATATTTATAAATAGTTACTGAATATAAGAACCATGCTTGAAGGGTGGGAGAGATTTTGTTGGGCTGGTGATCTTGGCTGGTAAATGTTCATTTTACATTATGATGGTCACGTTACTCAAATACTCTTTCCTGATTGGCCAATTATCTTTGTTTACAGTAAATAAAAGAACATGGTCTTGTTTATACGGTGGATTTGTGGGGCATTTTATGTTAATATTATGATATAAATATGGATTTCCTATATCATATTAACTGTATTCGTACTTTATATGCAGTTTTTGGTAACTTAATAATTGTGTTTCTACCTTGATCCTCTGTCCATCCACTGCTGAGTGTGAGAGGCAGTTCTCCTCTATGAATAGCATTAAAACTTTGTTGAGGAACTCCCTTGGCCAGGAAAATCCATGTGATTTAATGCTTATTGCATGTGATGGCCCGCTACCCAAAGAATTTCTTCCAGGCCTATTGATAAGTGGCTGGTATCGAAATGTTCTGCAGCTGACTTTAACTATGAGTTAGCTGTAAATATGTAGGAGAAGAAAGCCTGTAGGTTATATAAAAACGAGTGTCATCAATAACATTTTAAAGCATTTCTGTTGTCTTGTTTTTTTCCATGTTACATATATATGTGATATTCATACATTTAATTATACTTACACTGTAAAACTATATGTATAAATACTTCAAATAGGATGCAAATGTCATCATTTTCAGTTCAAATATTCCTCAGGTATGCGTTTGTACCCCATAATGGTGTTCATGCCAAGTGCCCATGTTACATTGAAATCCCCCACATTTTTTAAACTTAAGGGGGAGCTCCCCCACATAGTCTAGATCCTAGAAGCAACACTGAACTCTATGCTCTGTGATAACAAGTTGAGTCCAGTTGTACAAGTGAATAATAGTTCAAAATGTTACCATGGGTGATCTGATACACCAGGCTTTATAACATTTTTCTGAGAGTGGTGGACCCATGGTTCAGCCCAGATCATCAGTTGTTTTGTTTAGCAATAACCATAATTGGAATCAAAACAGTATTAATTTCTGGCTAAAATCTGGCATCCATTTAAAATGTTCACTGTAGCTGATAACATTTATCAAGATATTATTTATTATTTGAGGTTGAATTGTAATTGTTACTGTGTTATTTTTGCAGCTGAAACATTTTTTTCAACAACTTCGAGGGTTTTCTGCAAATGGCTTTTTCTCTGTTACTTTTCTCCTGTCCTCCAGTGAATTGTATTAGGGGGGGCCTTGAGTTTAATTTACACCCTGACATTTCAGGAAATTTGCTTTTCACAGATACCCATCTCTATTTGAACTTTGACCCTCAATGACAAAATGATATTTTATTAAAAAAAAAGTTTTGACAGTTAATTCTACCTTTATCCAAGTAGACAGAATTGCTTTGACAGTGTATTCTGAAGCTGTTACTTATTAACTTGTTATTAAATCTAAATTGCTAGAAGAATACAGAAATTAAAGATTAAGCCTATATTGATATATTCCATGACTTTCTATTTATCGCAATAAATTTTATTGACAAGGTACAGCAACAATAAAATTTCGCTAATAGTTATTTCCTCCCAGATAGTTTCATAATCACTCCCAAGAGTTTTCAAAATAAAAGCATTTCTGGAGGTGTAAAACCTTTTACACCTCTTATGATACATTCAGGATAATGTTTATTTAGTGCACAAGTGTGATTGTGTTGTTAATTAGTTTGAGACGAGTGTTATTTATATAAAATTGTAAACCCTGGTCACTTTGATTGCTTTATAACAGCGGCATATATGACATATATATTGGTGAAATACAACTAGGAAGAATTGCTATAGATATTTCATCTGACAATTTAATTTCTAAATGGAAAAAGCCATTAATTCTAAGTCCTAGAGTTTGGTAGGTCTAATTATGTATGAACCATAATGATATATTTCATTTTATTATAATAATAATATGTGTTATTTATATAGTGCTGTATTCAGCTAGATAGCTGCTCTAAGGCACTTTACAATATTATTACCCCTGACTGAGACCTGTTTCCACCCAGCACACATCTCAACTCCCAAGAGAGCATACAACGCATGCTGCCATTATAGGCGCAATGCGCTACTCAAACACATAGCCATCGGCTCCTGTCAGGTACTCATTTTTATGGATGAGTGAACCAGTCGCCATGTGACCGCATTGCAGCCTGTGGAGCCTCAAACCCGTAACCATTTGGCTACTAGTCCTACGCTCTAATAAACTGCGCTATCACTGCTTAACATTCATGGTGCATACCAACTGTACAATAGACATTTCAGTGGCCTTTAATATCAAATTGACCCATCAGAATTGTTTATCAGCCAGCAGAGTTATTAAACCGACAACTACATAACATGTTCTGATTTGTTACTGTCAGGTGTTTATAATGATATCCTACAATTAGTTTGTTGTTAACATGGCAACGGCGCAGTAAACCAGAAAGAAGGATTATAATCAGACATGGGGGGGGGGTTCAATTCAATTTTGGAACTGATGGGCAATTCCGGAATTATAATTGCTTGTGTAGAACAAATTGGAATTGATGAATTGGAATTGACGTTTCCTACAAAAAAATTAAATCCACAAATTAATTACCATTTAATTTTTTAATTCCCAAAGATTTTTCCCATGACAATCCTACTTGGAATATAAACTACTCAGAGTGGGTACTCCCAGTAGGTACTCGCATTACCTACTCATGGTAAAAAATAGAGTAGGTAAAAAATGGAAGTGATAAATTTGAATTGGAATTGACAAAATGGAATCGACTCCGTATCCGATTATAATTATCACTATCATCATTAAATAGAAAAATTAAAAAGAAATATGTTACATGATATTCGACATTTGCACGTCTGATGATCATAATTAGTAGTGTATTATGCTTCTTTTTTTTAAATTTCTGACAGTTACAAAGATGGCTACCCAGAGTATGTTAAATGGAAACGTGTGTGGAGTATTAATGGCCAATCAGACCCAAATGTAAGGATTTACATGGCGGATCAGAAGCTGCCCTATTGGCTGCAGTGCAACAAGTGTAAGAAATGGCGACAATTATCGTGTAAATTAAAGATCACTCCAGAGTTTATCATGCGGTACCAGTGTGGCCACAACCTGCTAGGTGTAAAGGTTGGCATTAACTATAGATTATATATAGAAATATCATACTGTTGTTATTATGTCCGATGTTAATAAATGAATAAATCTCGTTCTTTAATATTATGGTTATTTTTGCCCATACTTAACTATTTTTTACAGATTTACAGGGCTTAATTTTCTCAAATATTATACATTACAGTATTAATAGAAAAACTTTATAATTTTAGTGAACTGTGTTGATATTCCCTCTTTTTGTTACACATACAGAAAGAATCAAGCCAGAACTGTGAACATGACGAAGATGAGGTATGTTTTTTTAAACAGCCTAATAAGTAGCATTTTAGTCTCTCTCTCTCACTCTCTGTGTGTGTGTGTGTGTGTGTGTGTGTGTGTGTAAATACTTAGATATGTCAATGACATTAAGTCTCTGATTGCTACACTACAACCAGCTATGAAATGTATGAAAACCAAAAAATACAACAGGAAACCTAATGCGGTCCATTGATAAATCATCATTCACCATACATGCTAGTACAAATCCCACATCAAACATTATGCAATCTTGGGAAACAATTGTGGATAAGATGTAATACAGCATAATATGTTTTTACAACTATGTATATTACAACTATGTACTTGTATCTTGAAGTGTTTTGTTTGTCTGATTGTAAGCACTGTAGTCAATAAACTAAAGTACTTTTGTCCTCGAGTTCAGTACAATAATATTAATGTTGCCCCATTACACAAATAGTTACATATATGTGTGTTGAGTAGGAGACAGTATTGTGATGCAGTGTGCATTTCATAGAAATAATCCATAAATAAACCACTGGATTGAGGAGAGGAAGTTATATATATATATATATATATATATATATATATATATTTTATTTTTTTCTAAATATTTATATGTGGTTTTATCTGAATATTTTTATAAACAAATACTTTGTCATAATTAAACTTTTAATTGTACTAAATATTTCATTTGTTACACTAAATAATATGTGCCTATTTTACCACAACTTTATGAATACATTTGCTTCTGATATATATATATATAATATATATATATATTATATATATATATATAATGTTTCTCCAGCTGGTTGTTTAGCAGCTGAAAAAGTAGTGTCCATTTTCAATCAATCTTGTTAGTGTTAATGAGTGATGACATTGGCTCAATCCCATTGAATAAAATAATGGTAATTATCTATCTTTTTGTAAAATGAGAGAGAAAAAAGGAAAATACCATCCCAAAAGTATCGAGATCAAATGGACAGCTTTTCTTACCACCTTTGCACGAAACAAGTGTTTTGTTAAGTATTTAAATGGACTTCGCTATAGGTCATCATAACTGTTAGTGATATGTTGATTGTCCCTGGTATAAACACTTATATAATATAGGCTCTTTTTCACTAAAGATGATAATGATGATGTGTTGATGATAGTTTTGTTTGCCTTGTTTCTGGTGAAACCTAACATACAGATGGCAGTTCATGAACATAACACATTCATCTATATACTAATAACTATTACTGTATTCTGTTATGTCAGTTTGTGTATTAAAATATTAATAATAATAATATGTGATATTTATATAGCGCCCTATTCAGCTAGAAGCTGCTCTAAGGCACTTGATTTGTCCTTGCTTCACAGAAGATCAATCCTGTAGTACAAGTTCACAGTTTATTTCTCTCTTGGACAGAAGACCGAGTCTTGTTTTGCTGAGAATTAACAAGACTTCATTATCCCCGAATTCTGCTAATCAAAATGATGCAGCAAGAAGCCAGTCTAAACAGAAAACAATGAAATATTACCTGTTATGTTTGTTTTTTCATTATTCTGGTACCCAGACCATTTTAAAGACAAATGTTATTGTTTGATTTGGGAAAATAGCTGTGAATAGCTTTGATGTCGGTGTTCAAAGGAATATAATCCCAGTTCAGTAAAAAATAGATTTACCGCAGTGCCATGTTATAAAATGTGTTTCATTCAATGGTGTGTTTCAAATATTCTATGTACAAATATTCTATGTACACAATAGTAAATTGAAGAATCTGGAAAATGCTATTATTTAGTCAGTGTTTTGAGATGATTTGTGCGTTTAATCCATTACTGAAAGGTAATTAATATCCATGTTTGATCAAGTACAAAATGCATGTATTAAGTGCTACATCCATAAAATATAAGTAAATCTAACGTTGATAGGGTCTGAACCTAACATGGGGTCAATTCAAAAAAATAAATGGAATTGGAATTGATAAATTTGAAATTGAAGTTTCCTACAAAAAAATAATTAAATCCGCAACTTAATTTACCATTTACTTTTTTAATACAAATATTTCTTTCATGACAACCCTACTTGGAATATAAACTACTTGGAGTAGATATTCCAAGTAGGCACTCGGAGTACCTACTCATTGTATAAAGTAGTAGGTAAAAAGAGTCTGTAAAAACAGAATTGGAATTGATACATTTGGAATTGGAATTTATAAATTTGATTTGGAATTGAGTGGAATTTTAATCGACAAAATGGAATTGACCTGATGTCTGGTCTGAACTGTATAATTAAACAGTGGTCAGAATTTAAAATATTTTAGTTACAGATTTTTTCCTTGCTGAAATCTATTATTTTCTGATGGAGGCCGATAACCCAAGCTTTATTTATACAGAATTTTTAAAATAATGTTTCCAATAATCAATCTTGTTCATGAATTAAACTTCATTATTCTTATGAAAGTGGGGTTAAACATGTTTTATATTTATTTTAGGTAGTAATTATATGGTTATTAAACAACTACTGATACTGAGTACTAATGCATCTTCAACTATCATAAGTCAATTGCCAGACTCAATGCAATAAGAATTAATAGAAATCTTTCATTGCTTTGAAGAATCACTTTTATTTCGTCTTAACAAAGTAGATTGGATAGTATTAGTATATGGATAGACAGGGTAGAGTGACTGAATACTGTATTCTTCTGTGTATGCTGTGCATTCATGTATAACGGGCACCCCCAATTAAACTTACAGTATTATAAATAGCAATGCAAATCCTAGCCATTCATTGACAACGTTATGGACAGAGTTAGAAACTGATGCACTGCAAAAGAAAAGCTACATTTCGTTGCCTATGCAGAAGCACATGGCAGAAAGTTCTCAGTTGCAGAGAGCTCAGCCTTTGAGAGTGACGTAGACTAAAAGACCATCTGCCGAAGTAACCTAAACAAAAGAAACCAGAACATGGGAAGTCAGCTAAATTCCCTGACTCTGTGTTTTTCAAATATTGATTTGTGCTTGAAAAATATGAACTTGACTCGATGTAGTGCTCAGATATGTTATTGTTATTTATTTTATAAATTTTATTATCAACCTAGTAATAAAATATATCTATTTTTAGTTTCTTACAAAAAAACGGGATACATTTAGTTATGGTGTATACCATGCCCATCCTTAATCATAGCATCACACCATCACACACTACATAATATTGGTGTTACATTTGATAGCAATTATAAATTTAAGAAAACATGTTTATCTGAAATGTCACTGCTACTTCTACCATATTTGTGACCTTCACCATATTCACAGCTGTATTTCTCTTTCAGTCGCCCAAAACCATTGCTACATCAGTCATTACTAGTAGACTTGATTACTGCAACTCTCTTCTTTCTAACATCACATCTTAGGATATTCCAAAACTTCGGTGTGTTCAGAACTGCTTAGCTAGGGTTGTCACACGGTCTCCTCGGTTTTCTGATTCTGTCCCACTCCTGAAATCACTTCATAAGCTACCTGTTCAATCTCACATCATTTTCCAACTCTATTCCGTGGCCAAGCCCAGAGTGTTCGTTTCATCTGGTTTTCACTTGTTGTCTGTTCCCGGGGTTAAAACTCATGCTGGCACTAGCGCTTTTTCAGTTGCTGTCCCTACTCTTTGAAACTTTTTTTCAGACTTGGTTATCCCTCCTCACTTTTCAAGGCACCTGATCATTTGTTGATGAATTTTGCATCGTACGTACCTTGATTATGAGAGTTTGCCCAATCCCTGCATGAGGTGCGCTACTGAGCTCGATTCTTTTCAAAGATATTGGTGCTTTTGAAGTTTGTTGTTGTTGTTGTTGTTATTATTATCAAATACATTTCTACTGATGTCAATGATTTTAATAGTGTATAAATTTTGTATATTAGCAGTAGAGTAACTCAAATAGTTTTTAGAAAATTGCCTCATCAACTGTCATGCCATATAAAACTTCCCTGTAATAGGATAAAATTAACTCAAGTTTTGTTAAATATCATAAATTAGTCAGTCTGCCAATAATATTAATGATGGGAGTCCCCTTTAGACTGTTAAGGAAGCATGGCTTATGATGTTCCCTTGTTTGGTTGACACACACAGAGAGTGCTAGCAGTTGGAAGTGATAAGTGGCTACAGAGTTTGTGCTATCCGTGTTATCTACAACAGTCACCTGCTGCTCCACTGATGAGGAAGTACTACCAGGACTGTGTTGGTCTGAGTCCGTATTATAATATACGAGAGTGTATGACTAACAGTTCTACAGATGAACATGATGCAGGTAATGAAAAGCTCACACACACACACACACACTCTCTCACACACACACACACATACTCACACACACACACACACACAGATAGACTTTTAGCCCGAATATCTTCACATTTATGTAACATATATGTATATCATTGCTCTTATGTAGTGTCAGGTTTGGTTGCTTCCAGTTAATGCCTTTCATGTTGATTAGTTATTTTTATGTTTTATGGCAGAGTTTACACCAAGTGCCGAGAATAGCCCATTAGATATAGAAAGTGCAAAAGAGATGTGGATGAATCTAGTGAAGCCATCAACTACTACAATACAAAGTAGGATTATATGATAACTAAATATGTCATTCTTAATTTATCATTTATGCTTGCTAAGCCAAGCACAGCCATATATATCCTAGTAAATGTCACAGTTCTTTTTTAATGAAGTTTTCATTATTACATATTTACAGAAATCGGAATAAAGTTACCGCCTTGGTCCAATCCATTTATGGACTATGTTGATGAGGCGGAGACAGCGTGGTGTTTTTGTCCTTCACAAATGAATGCAGATGAAACAAAGGCTTTCCCCGAGTATAACAAGTAAACTGCCCATGTGAAAACATGCATATAGATGGATGGATGGATGAATGTTGTTTAACGACGCATTGTGACACAATTTAGGCCATTCAGTGCCCTAACACATATAGAGATAGATAGATAGATGTTTACTTATTTAGACAGACAGGTTCATTCACTCACTTAATCACCCACTCATTCTCTCACTGACACACACATACAAATTCTCTTATCTTATTCTTGTATTTAAAAATGTCATTATCACGCTGTGAGTCTTGGACAATATTAATTGAACTTCAACTAATTAAGGCATATCCGATAAATTGTGTAGTTTTTAATTATTGTAACATTGCTTACCTATACAGATTACCTCAGATGTATCTTGCTGTACGAAATCTTATTGTAACTCTGTGGAATTTGGACTGTAAGGTGAGTTAAACATGGATACGTATTCAATTCCAGCATTCACTATGCTAGTGGGATTTTGCATTATTTAACAAAAGACCAGTTTCACTTTTCTAGAAAGTAGCTCCTCGGTTATATGTAATCACTTATTCTATCATGTCTAATTTTTGGTTATAATGTTGGGCTTAAAGGAACAGTTCACTCTCAGATAGCACAACATAAATTTATAATACCAGTAATCACAAGCTTTACGGGTCCTTGAAAACCTGGAAAGTCCTGGAATTTGAAAATTTGGATTCCAGGCCTGGAAAGTCCTGGAATTTTTGTAGAGGTCATTGAAAGTCCTGGAATTTGGACATATAGATCTATATTTCTAATCATAAGCGTACAGGAATTCAGTTGTTACACTTCTTCCAAAATATGGGTGTATCTTTGCGCATTAAAAGTTTGTGAATTCATTGAAACGGTCCTTGAATTTGATATTGGAAGGTTGCCATTATGGCTTCTTTGAATGTTAGATGGTATGGCAGGAAGGAGAAAAGTCGTGTGCTCTGACATCAACTGGTAAAAGGATCGTGTAGCTGTCTTGATCCAGATCAAATCAAATTCTATGGCTTGGTTAGCCTCATGACTTCACCGAACCCCATGCTCAACCAACTGTAATTCTATAAAAACAATAAATTGACGTCATCATTATATGCTTGGCTGACATTTGTTGACATTAATTATAACTGGGTCATGCGAACCACTTGTGTAAATCAAGATTACTACCATCCAGAGCCATGTTATATCATCAATTCACTGGCACTCTGATCTCGATTATTTCATATATGGTTGATCGTATTCATATTTCAACATCATTAATAATCAGGGTTGTTTGATTTAATTTAAATTATTTAAATCACTCTAAAAATCAGTGGTTTAAATTTTTTGAAAATCTTGATTTTATTTATGATTTTTGATATATTTCTAAAAAATTAGTTTTTAGTAATTGAATCTGATGATAGCCATAAATAGTCATTAAATAAGATTTAGCCACAGATTTCACACCTGAACACCAAGTTGTGCAATCCAATGACCATACACCTCATACTATAAATAGATCTAATATGTATAGTGAGTCTTCAGGACCATACCTATCTCAGACATTAATTTGGATAATCGCCCATTAAAATAGAGATAAACCTTCATTAACCTCACAATACACTCATAGTTGAAGCCACATATTATAGTAGGCCTACAACAATAAATGGCTTCACCTTTCAGTCTATTGTAGTCATTTGAGTGCGGCACCATAACTGTATAAACTTGCTTTGAGGTTGGAATTATCATTACAACTTTATTAAACATGAGAAATACATGCTCCAGGAATGTCTATGTCAGTCATTTCTTACTCCGAATAATACTGAATAGGAACTTCACACTTGCGGTTAATATTATTATTAGATATTGCGATATTGGACATATTATTTTACTGTTTCTTTAGACCTGTATGTATGTTTCAGTGGATCTGGACCTGTGTGAGTTTTACGCTATATCTATGGTTGAGCGAAAGCAACCAAATTGATCTGATGTTAGATCCACATCTGGTGTTATAAAGTGATCTTGATTTATACGATTAATTTGCCGTATAGATTAAAGTGTACATTATGTAGAGCTTGCAAAGAGTATTCTCATATATGTCATGAATATGATGTAATGGATTTTGAAAACAAAATAATTTAAATGAAATAAATCCAATTTAAATGAAATAAATTTAAAAATTTAAATCATGTTTTTTATCAACCCTGTTTATAATTTGTGTGAATGTATTTGTATTAGTCCTGAAAATGTGAAGTGAAGGTAAACTGTTCCTTTAACATTGAGTAAATCTAGTCACTGTTAAATTAATAAGGGCACCTTTTCATTAATGGTAGGCAATGTAATTGCCTCGCAATACTTTCAAGTATTCAGGTCTTGGAAGCTGTATTTTGAAGCTGTCAGCGAATATATTATTTTATATATTATAAGTGACCCATATTTAAGTAGCAAATACCAGAACTCAACATGTAACACTCCATAAAAGTATATCATAGTTGCAACATATTTATTGACTTACTGGTTGACCACTGAACCTAGACTTGGCAGAGAGGAAAGGATGAACAAATATGGCCAATTTCCTATTGATATATTCAAAATAATGTGTATGTGTGTGTGTTCATCTATACACCTAATCCTGTGCCCATATACTTGTATGTTAATGACAGTATTTTGTCCATTACAGAAACCTGTAACAGTTGATACGTGTCAACAATACTTAATATGCAGAGGTTTAGTTCGTGTCAGGTGTGTTCAGGAATTACCACGGATTATCAAGTTTTTATCACTTCACGGTTACATAAATACTGGCTGTATTAGTCAGCTACCAAAGGAAGTACATCCACCAAAGGTAGAACAGGTAAGACTGTCAGAATTTCTGTTATCATTTGGACTGTGCGTATCATATTATAACTTAGCAATGGAAGTATTGGACTAATTAACATCTTTGGCGAATACGGTGAAACCCAGTGAAATGTTTTGTTTGGAGCTGATCATGACGTAACTGAAAAGTGATATCAGTCAAAACTTTCTAGGGTTTTGTGTAGATGTATTGTATCATCAAAGATGATCTGGCCTCACTTGTATTGTTTTAATACTAGAACTATCTAGGCCTAGAATATGTTTTATCAGACAAATAGCTCCTGATGATGTAAACAACACCACTTCATGTATTTATTTCAACACTATTCTTCTTCTAGTCCGTATGTTATCCTTGTTCAAGTCTGTGTTTGGTTCCTTTCAGTCATAATATGAAAATAATAGAATTGGATAATAATACGTTCATATTTTATAATATTAATAATGTATATTTAATAAAGCGCCCTTACTAGCAGGAGCCATTCAAAGGTGCTGTACAAATAATATGTAATATAATAATACCCCAAATAATATGTCTGTAAAAACATTTTTTAAAGATAATTAGTATTCATCTGTGAAAGCAACCAAACCACTGCTGTGCTGTTTATTATAGCAACAATCAAGATATTTAGCTGTCATCATTGGTATATATGGTTGTAAGCCTTGGTCAAGGTAGAAGTATTTAAAGACAAGAGATAATATTCATGCGTGCATTAATCAGTCATGTCTTATGTCTGAAATAATAATTAGTTTCTTCTGCCATGTTTGGCTTGAGAAAAAACAGCATGCAACTTGTATTCATTAAAATAAAGAAACCAGTTTTAATTTTTATTGGAAAGTAATAAATTATAATTTGTTTACTTTAGAATGGTGATTATTTTCAACACAATATTGAAATGTTTTAGCATTTTTTCATGTGTTTCGAACCTTACTTAATATCATTATTTGCGATGTCACCTCTACCCCAATTAACAATGGCATTTACAGAAATTAATTTTGCTCACCTTGTTATTGCACAAATATTACATTTAGCAAATATTGATTTCCATTCAGTAACCGTAATACATTTTCTTGGTAATATTCCTTGACATTAGGTACAAAAAACTGAATTCTGCTCTAAATCTAGAGATATATAAACAGTAACCTTTTAATTAGCTGTGCACTCTTCATCATCTTTTATTAAATTAAATTAAAACCTTGATACCTCAATAGGAGCATAAAAATAATGCAGGGATTTAGTTATATATATATATATATATATATATATATATATAATACAAAATAACATGTATTTGACTGATTTATTATGATAACAATATTGTTTGGAGGAATGACTTCATACATCTTTCAAGCATCATGACCCAAATATTTCTCAAATTAATTTGCATTAGTAACTGATAATTTAAACCTGATTAGTTACCAATATCAAAGATCATATAGAATAAGAAGGGACAGCGAGCGATAGCTTACGGCATTGTGTGAAATAAACTGTTAGCAGTGCCACCTTGCGGAAAACATGGTAAACTATATTTTATTTTCAAATAGATTTTCACAAGAGAAGTCAGCTTTAAACAGGCATTAGACAATCTAACCGGATATATTCAAGGATAAAAGTTAAATAAATGGGGAAAGGAGTAATAGTGGCAGCTATAGTATAGAGAATGAGTGGGCTGCCACTACGAAATGAATTAGAAAGTTGAATTTGCCACTTATTTGGTGCAGTTGAAAAGTGTAATAAGTAGGCCTAGTCACTAGTGTACAATTAGTTTTTGCATGATTTATTTTACTATGCAAGATGTGTTATGATAGATATGTGTCTACATGACCATCATTATTAATGATCATGTATTACAGACACCATGTTATGTTTCTTTCACATAATCACCATGCTAAAAATATATTGGCCAATGAGCAAATATATTCTGGAAATAAAACAAGGCAGTCAGTTAAATCAGTGCACTTTATTATATGTAAATGTTATCACGTGACATGAATGTAATATGAATTGAAAATAACACACATTATATACAAGATCCACAACTAGAAAGCTCTGAATGTAATCCTTAAATATTCAATAAATGATGTTCTGCTTTATATTATTTACTGATATTATACAAGTCCAGAAAATGTATTTTGAATTTAAAAGTAAATATTACAAGCTTTTACAAGTGTACATAAAGACAGAAGAAATAATAATTAATGACACAGATCAATCAACAATGCCTTAATTTCAAAAGTTCATGGTTCTTTTTACCCTTGCAACTATTGAATTCTCTACTAGTCACACTTAAAACATGGTGTAGACAGATATTAATATACAAGTGTACAACAAACTGTAATGTATTACAAGAATCACATTCTAACTTTCCTTGTATCTTTGACAGCATAAATGTTACTAGTATAGATCTAACTTTACTTATGTGGAGGATCTTTTCAATATTATTAAGGAATTCTGCTTCTATCAATGTACACACTTCTGTTTCACCCTCTCTGAAAACACTGGCAAATCCACATGTTTTTGTGTTAATTTGGGAGCCATTCTGATAGGTAACACTGAATCGCTACAGTAAAATGAAACAACATTGTTCTCCAACTTTTTAAGATTGTTGTGTATATTCTTCCAAAAATGTGGTGGATCATAGAAGATAATTACATGATTATTGTTGTGCATAAAATGTGGCTTGCTAACAGATGCTCCTAGTTTTGTGACCATTGACTGATTATTTGACCCATGATCATATATTATAGCTTTGAAAATAAGGCAACAAGTTCACTTACAATTTTAATAGACTTCAAAAGAAGATTTTTCAGCAAATCAGCATTTGGGAGTACTGTTGATTACAAAACAGCCAATTGGTTGCTTCCACTTACGTGCTAAACCTTTCAACATAAACACAACTGGAAAAATATTTAAATTTTCCAGCATCTCCAAAATATTCCCCCTCATCATGCTCAGGGTTATATGACACATTTTTTTTATTGCCTATTTCATCAAGAACAACACAGCATAATTTCAACTGGTCTGCCATTACATTTACTCTAAGTTTGAAAGTGTCCAACAAAGCTTTATTAAAACCTGGATAAATCTGGAGTTTCGTGACATGGAGTGTTTTCACTGGTGGTAACAGGAAGACTTTAGCAATGAGCTTTTATGTTTGTGGACTGGAATGTTGAAGTTAAGATGACACAAAATCAAGAGCTGGACCAGACATATGTTTAGCAAGTTTGTTCACCAACTGAGCTACAGACATGTCATCCGTAGCTGTTACTTTGAGTTGAGTGGCCTTGAGCGCATTTCATTTCAGCCTGGTAATTTGTACTCGTAGTCTGGATGTACAGTCTACATGCTTTGAGTTTCTTTTTTCTGGGGGTTAGATCAGTAGATGGTGACCATATTGGACCAACTGTAAATAAAAAGCATGTGATTTAATTATGATTAACCTCTAAGACTAATACGTGACTGTCAGTGTCAAATAACATGGATTATTTATTCAGTTGACCAAACTCGTGATAATCACAATCACAGATATTTCTTCAGCATCAAAGAACTTGTGATATAATTGTATTTCAATATTAATATGAAAGATATCAGAATTTTACATAGAAATTCAATGATTATTGATTGATTATTGAATTTTTTTGCTCGGCTACTCTTTCTCAATCATATTTGGCATGTTACCTACCACTTTTCACCCTTGTAAATTTAAAAAATGACAGTCGGTCCAATATGGACAGTCCTGGACATTTTTCTCGACTGTTGTGGGAATGATGGGCCGCACAATAATTGCCTGTCTTCTATTGTTTAGATCTATTAATTTTCGTGTTATGAATGATACTGTCAAATTTGCTGGTAATCTACCATGTCTACCATAAGGTGGCAGCACTGCATATTTATTACATGCCAAACAGCCAGCTGTCCCATCTTCCCCTATATGATCTTTGCCAGTATTGAAACTTGTAGCAGTGTTACCAGGCTGAACAAGTATCATCCCAAAGTTCCTATGTAATAGTGTTTTCCACATGTTCCCCAGGTCTGCTGAATATTTAGAGGAATCTAAGGGGATATTTGCCAGGAAAGGTTTGAAAAGTGCATTTTATTTTAAAACATCATATTAATTAACCAATCTTTCCATTAAACACTTGGGAATTTGACTGCTTCTGCCCAGAAAGGAAAATCATGGATTTTGATAACACTGGTAGCAAATGTGTGAAAGTTAGGATACAAGCCTTTGTACTGGTTTACAAGGACCAGGAAAGGGCTCTCCTTGTTCTGTATCTGTTAACTATTCACTTTCATATTGTCTACCCCAGTCCTTTCCTGACAATGTAATTGACCCATTATACAATTGACCATGTATAATATACAGTTTTACAGTGTTAATAAGATGAGGATGATGAGGATGGTGATGAAACTAGACAAGATATAGTTACTGGTGTCATCATCTAATGATAGCAACCCATGTGGCAATGCCTCTGTTACAATATGGGTTCCTGTTGTAATTGAAATTTTTTAAACTAGGCTTACCAACTTAACAGATGTTTTAGATGTATATTTTATATTTGCTTTATTGTGAAACTTATTGTTTATGTCAGGAAACCAGAGAAAATTAGATGACAGGCTTAATGCCAGAAGCTATAAGATGTCAGATATTAATTAAACTTATTAATTACAACTTCATGAGATTTTATATCTGGTATGTTTTGTGCTATGTATTATGCACTTCTCTAGAAAGGTTTCTTTACAATTTTTTACATGTGTCAAATTAAGAAGTGCTTACTGGATCTGGGTTACTCTAGTCTACCTTTTATTAATTAGTCTGTTTAATTAGCTGAGGTTATAGGTAATTATTGCTGAATGCATTTATACCAGGAAAGTACATTGCTGCTTCTTACTGCTGCAACAAAATGATGTTTGGCAAAATACTACATTTGTTTGTTAGGAACTGGAATAGAGTATTCCTGGAAACTTGAAAATATTGGCAATCCATTAACTAAATATTATCCATTTTCTCCAGTAAAAATTGTCCTCAGGTGATACATGTATAGCTAAGTATAAACAAGATTACAGCCAAAGACGGTAACTCGCAATAAGAATTCAAAATAGGGTACAAGCATTTGCATGAAAAGTATGAGAAAAGCAAACCACAAAACAATTGAGGAAACTAAGAATTCCTGCTGGAAAAGTGTGTTTGTCCATTGATTTAATCCAATTTTCTCTCTGTTATCATACAAGGGGCACCTCCGTTGTCTAACAGTAGCGTGTTGGATCACAGGTCACTACCATCCGTGTTCTAATCTTGGCATGGGCACATAGGAAGACAGCCATTATGGCTATGCCTGTCCCTCAATTTCCTCTAGTACTATTAATATTATACTATGTCTTGTATTATATGTGAATCGGAAATTGTTTGTCTTGTCTTGTCTATCTGAAGGTTGTTTCATCTTTGACTTCACTTCATTACCTTTGTAGGTCGCTCGGTCTATTTAGCCTACCATGTGCACAAAGGTGGCCATTAAAACATCAATCAATCAATCAATCAATTTTGATCTCTGTTATCATACAGCTATATGATAATGAATGATGATAAGTTATCTAATATTTAGGGATATTATTTACATGTTATTTTTGTTTACACAATGCTTGCTTATTTGCTATTTGTAATTGTTACTTACAATTTCTAATTTTGTAATGATATAATTACATGTTATTTACAGTTACGTGTTATTGTGGTGGGAGCAGGTCCAGCAGGGATTTCAGTTGCTTCACAGCTGTATAAATTTGGTGCTCAGGTAAATGATGAGAGTATTTTATTGTGTTGTGTTGTCATTGTTTTAAAGATGAGTTTTAAAAAAGATAATTTTTGTTAATACTTTGTATTTATCATTTGATTGAATAGGTAACAGTGCTGGAGGCCAAAAGTCACATCGGAGGTCGTTGTCATGACAATCTATCTTTAGGCTTATGTGTCAGTGAAGGAGCACAGATAATAAATTGTACTGAAAATAACCCACTCTCCATACTTTGTCATCAGGTAAGCTTTACAGAAAAACTTGACATTTAAATTACTCATTAAACTAAAATGTAGTGGTTGTATCTTGATTAACAGATGTATTTAACATTAGCCTTTTGTTCTGATTAAGAAATTGTTTAAATATTTAGGCCTAAAACACTTTTTTAACAAAATTACTTCCACTCAGAATCTACTGTGTTGGAGCCCTCGGGTTTAACTAAGACTGACCATTGTGATACTGAACAGTTTTTAGAATAAGTTAATAGTGTTCGAATGTATGCTCTCTTGTTGATTCACACACCTTATATTAACAAAGAACCATAATTATTAACAAATATGTTATTAATTAATTAAAATAAAAATGAATACCGTCATTAGCTAAAATATTAATTAATATAAGTTGGCATAATCATTACAGAGCAATCATTATTACTAATAACTTATTTTCTGGCTGTAATTTTCATACTATTCTTGGAGCAGAATTTTTTTTTTTTTTTGGTTTCACATCATATTGATTTATAAAGTCATCATGTAACCAGTTTTACCAATAGCTATCTTTATCTCTTATAAAACTATACAACAATAATGTAACTAATGTCAAATTTTACTGTATATGGTTTCTGCCTTCTACTCTAATAATTCTGTACAAAAATCCACTTTCATATCTAACAACAGATCTGTGTACATTATAAAATATTTACTTTCAGATTACACTATGCTGTCTAATATATATATATATATATATATATATATATATATATATCCATCCAGATTTTATTGCCTTTCGTGTTGTGTATGCCTTGCGGGTTATTTTCCATACCCTTTGATGTCATAATATTTAACGGTGCTTTTATAACCCTTCAGGTTTCAGCAGCATTACAGCAGATATCAGACAGATGCGAGCTATATCAGGAAAATGGACAAATTACACTGCCTTCATTAGATCGTCATATTGACTTCCACTTTAATGCTATGCTTGATAATGTTGCTGAATGGAGAAAGGATAAAAATGATAAACATGATGTGAATCTCATGGGTAAATTATATAATGGTTTGATCAGGAAAGTTTTTTAAATCAGAAGAAATATGAGAATGATTATTTAAAAATTGGTGTGAGAGAGAATAAACATGTTTAATTTTTTTGGTTATATTTGCTTAGTTTATGAACACACACAGACATGCATGCACACGCGCACACACACACACAACTAGAGAGGGTTATTTATCTTTTTTTTATATTTCAGACAAAATCAAAGAAATGCACAAAGAATTTAAAGAGGAATCATCGTTAAACTTCACAGATGTATGCAATACTAATTAGAAATGCTATTTGTTTAACAGTAATTGACTGGGAATTATTGTAGTTTATTTGGATGGGGTTTTTTCCGTCTAAAACTAGATTAACCTGTGATTGACAATCATGCAAACATCCAGTATATAATACATATATTTAACATATGACTAATTGTTTCTTTTCAAATAGGAGGAAGAAAAGCTGTTGCAGTTTCACTGTAGTAACATGGAATATGCGTGTGGTGCTAGCCTGGATAAAATCTCGGCTCTCTACTGGGATCAGAATGAAAATTACCCACAGTTCTCAGGGGCACCATGTTTTGTAACTGATGGATTTAGCAAAGTTTTTAGCAAGTTAGCTGAAGATCTGGATATAAAACAGAAAACACAGGTATAATGATATAAACAAAAGCTTTTCTGAAATATGTGGTCATATTTGTGTACAAACAGAGAGTTGCTTCTTTGGGATGCCTTTGTTGGATTCTCAGAATACAACAGGTACACAATTTTTAAGTGATGCATGTATGTATATATATATATATATATATATATATATATATATATATATTGCCTTTCTTGACATGTCTTGTTCATCTTGATCATGGGCATGTACAGAATATGGTGAATTTCTGGTTTTCAATTAATGACAGCATAGATTATAAACATGTTAATATCTGATTAATGAATTTGGTCATATTGTGAGTTGCTAATAATAATAATGTAGATTTAATCATGTTTCCTGATTTAGCAATTCAAAATATTGGTCACTTTCTACTTATAGAAAATAGATATTTGGTTGATTAGAATATTCATTGCATGTGCCCAGGTTTGTTGTTCAAGAGTTGGAAGTTCGCTTCATTCTGTAGTCATAAGTTTTGTCAAGTTGGGCATCCATGTGGACTAATGTCAAAATGTATTTGCTTCATACTATAAATTACATTTTGTATTATAATCCTAAACCAGATGAAGATAAAGGGAGAATTATGATACCCAGGATTTACATTTTCCAAAGAAATATGACCTAATTGCTCACATAAAATAAACTAATGGAGGTATGTAGAACTCACTAATCATGTTATATATGTAAAGATGATTGTCATTTGACAGGTTACTAAAATAGATTATACTGGTGAAGAGGTTATAGTGATGACTTCAGATGGCTGTAGTTACCATGGAGACCGTGTTGTTGTCACTGTACCATTAGCAGTATTAAAAAAAGGGATGATTGAATTCAGTCCACCACTTCCGGAGAAAAAGGTACAAGCCATACATATGCTTGGAGCTGGACAGGTAGAGAAAGGTATGTATTTCACCATTTGTTACATATTATGTATGGTCAAGACAAGTGAACAATACTGCTGTTATTGTAGTGATCACAGTAATAATAATAATAATAATAATATTCATCTAAAGAATTGGCACAATTCACTCCCAAATGTTTTACTGAAAGATGAGGGATAATGGTTTTAAATATTCAGAACTGGCTTCATATATGGAAAGCTAACAGTTCAAATAGGTTAAAACCAGCCTTTAAAAAAGATATTTCACACTTAAAAATATATAATATTGCGCCATTTTGGAGTTGTTCTGAAAACCTATGGAATATCAAAATGGTATCTCATTCATTCTGTTGAGGCACTTAACTGACTTCATTGAATTCAAAGGTTAAAATAAATTCCATGTGCTTTCTGTACTCAGATCCTAAAATGCAAATTTCCAAAACTCCAATAAGGTTTTCATCAGCTTGGTGCATTATTTTGTATAAGGCTAATGACCATTAAAGATAATGTGTAAATATAAATGTATTCATCCAATACCTGTTGTGATTTATCAGTGATTATGAAGTGGAGTAAAAGTTCCTTTAGAACTGACTTGTTCACTATTTGTAAAATCAAAGTGAGCAAGATCATCCTTATTGTTATATACTAAAACCTTGGTAAGAATAGGCATTAATACAAATTTACTTACTGACTGTAAGTTAAAAATGAGTACCGGTAAATACATTTTGGGGGGAATTCTCCAAAGTTAAGCCCACCCCTCATTAGCCAGACTGTTTCTTCACCATTTGAATAGTCAAAGACAGAACCGATATACTGGCTTGCTTGCTTGTATTTTGAGGAATATCCCCAGGCTGTCGCTTGTTTGGCACAGCCTATATACTGGCTGAAGAGAGAATGCATTTATAACTCAATTAGAAAGTTTCTGGTTTCTCTTAACATCACATGAGAATATACAGGTAAGATAAATGTGAGTGTGCCTTATCTGCACTAAAAGTTGACATTTGTTAACCTGTTATTTAACATACACATTTGTTTACAAAATAATCCATGGCCAGACTTCTTTGACTCACTCTGATCATCTAGTTTTCTTTCTAGCTGAATTGTTGGAAATCTATTCATTAAACTTTCATAAAAATGCTAGTGTTTTGACATATAACATTTAATGGATCACATTTTCAATTTTATATCAAAGTAAAAATACCAAAATGGCACCAACATGAGGTACAGTTCAAGCAGATAGACTTGATGTAGATTTTGGTATTTTAACAGTAAAAGATTAAAAAAATTATGTAAGCATAATGTTTGATTTTACATAAATGCATTCAAAATCTGCCTATTGCTTGGGATAGAATTCAAAATCCTTAATAAAATAGTTTTTTAGTTCAGTTGTTTAAAAAATATATTTCTTGAAAACTTTAATAAAACAATCACCACTTATATAATTTATTCAGTATAAACTATATGTTTGTAGACCATATTTGGAGTTGTGTTTTTATTAAAAGGAATTAAGACTCTGTCCTGGTCAATACAGAAATATCCATATTATATTATTTTTGTATGTAATTGTATTTATATAATGGAGCAATATTTTACTTTCAGTTAGCACTTCAGTTTCCTTATCCATTTTGGATTAAAAAAACCAAAGGCGCTGATTTTTTTGGCCATGTTCCAGAATCCGAGCATGAACGTGGACAGTTTGGTGTGTTTTATCAAATCCAGTCAAAGGTTTGTTATTTGGAGATTCTCTTAAGCATAACATATAGATTTTAACATGATGCTAGATATGGCCACTTATTTGTTTCCGTGAAAATTGATTTATTAGTGAAAATTAAACAAAATTGGATAAATTCCCATAAACATAAAAAATAAAGTTATAAGTTAGTTAACAGCCACAACAACAAAGTCTGGAATGTTGACTAATATGTTTGAGATTTATGGTATAATCATGAGCTATCTTTATAATTTAAATGTGTTTAATATTTATATTCAGATTGAAGCAGATGGACCATTTGTCCTGTTAACACATCTCAGCGGCAATGCTTTGTACAAGATGGCAGAAAAATCAGATAAAGAGATTGTAACAAAATGTGTGAAAATCCTAGAGAAATTGTTTCCTGAAGAGGTAAAAACATCCCACTTCTAGCCTAATTAATAGGAATTGTGTTGTACCTGCTTGAACTCTAAACCCCAAACTCTGAACTCTAAACCCCAACATTATAGCACTGAAACATATTTGTTACGTGCAGGTTTGTTAGTGATGGATGAAAAATATATACCAACTTTTATATCATTCAGAGTAAGTTTCTAACTTTATTAAAGAAGTTCAATATGCAATATTTCAGCAAGTTCCAGAGCCAGTTAATTTCATGGTGACTCACTGGAAGGACGATCCTTACACATCTATGGCCTATGTACACATACCAGTTGGTTGTAGTGGTGAAATATTTGATGATCTTGCTGAAATGGTTGATGAAAAAGTACACTTTGCAGGAGAGGTGTGTGATCTTGGATTTTTATGTACATGAAATATTAGTTTAGTATTTCTACATTGATATCTCTGTGTGTGTTTTTAAATCTTTGGTATTTTGCTTTAATTATAGGCAACAAACCGCCAGTTCCCACAATCAGTGACTGGTGCTTACATGTCTGGTATCAGAGAGGCATATCTTATACTTACTGGTCTTGAACTTGATCTTGAAGGTGAAATCAAGGACACAAAACAGAAAGTGGTCAATAAACCAAGGAACTTTACCAAAAAACAACATATTAAACGTGAGCCAGAGATTAACAGCAAAGTTTTATCAGACGATGAAAAGATCAGTGTCAGGGAACAGTCAGGTGATCAAATCAGTGATATTCACTCCTGACAGGCTCTAGTATGTTATAGCTCTGTCCTGTAATGTGTGAAACAGTATGGTGTTACAGCACTGTTCTGTCACAGGGCTTGTCATGCTACAGTTCTGTTCTATGATCTGCCCTGTGAGATGATGGCAGTCAGCTATCATGCTGATTGCGACTAACTGTATCCCCCTCATCTGTGGGCCAGGAGACTCGTGATTGTGTGTGATTTGAATGTCTGTATCCATAGGCATCATGTGTTCTTTGAATACGAGTCATAGGTGTTAACATGTTTTTATGTTATTTATGTGGGATGTTCTACATGCAGAATAAAATTACTGTTATAGATTCCTCATCCTCTAATTCTCCATAAACATTCAGATCAATTGCACACGTCTAGGGAAGTTACTGGCATTGATAGGCATTGTGATTTTTAAATACGATGATATAAATATGTTTGTATGGAAGAAACAAATTGTTGATGTTTCCTATTTTTTCTACATATATGGGCTTGTGATCACTACAGACGTTGTATATGTTGACTGCTTAATTCCACAATTATAGTTTATATTGGCTTTAGATCTGTGTATAGGCATACCCAAAATGTATGACTTGGCTGTATGATGTAGATCTGAGGTTTTAATCTACACAAATCACAACACAAACGTTGACATTTGTATGCTTGTCCATCCCATATGTTAAAAATTAATTAATTAAAGCTATATCTCTTCAACCTTAAAAAGCCTTTTGTACTATACATATTTATTCTGATATGAAAATATATAAATTTGATTTTGTGGTGTATGAATATTTCTTATCAAACACTATTTATATGAAGTAAAAATAACAAATCTTCTCATAGTTCGCGAAAAAACCAGTAAAATTCTCGTTGTCACACTATTCTATGTTGATCTTATAATGATGATTTTCAAATAATGTCACACAAGTAGACAAAAGTTAAAGTAAAATATGGTAAAATCAAGTAACAACAGGTTTGCCTCACTATCTGATATTGATAACTATGTATATTATTTTGTTTAGCCTGCTTTTGAACATTATTCAGATATATATTACAGAATGACAATTTAAAGTTAGTACTTACTTCTAACAATTTGACGTGTCAAAATTTAATAAACACATGAGTAATATTTTTAGTATTAATAGTTTCTGTGTTCTGATATTTTTTTCCTACTACAGATGATACATTTTTGATAATGGCTTCAATAGAGAGTATTGTTATGATGAACTTCAGATATACAAAAGTACAAGATCATCTGTACAATAGCCATTTATAGAATCTTAAATGGATCGAATCTATGATGTTTGGGTGATAATTATTTTGTTATTATGAAGTGCACTTATTTACTTCCCAATCAAATTCAATAAAACAAATGAGATTTTCACATACACACACACACGTGTATATATATATACATATATATATATATATATATATATATACATGAGTATATAACCTTAATGGATATGCATAAATTCAGGTCTAGATAAACACAAAGTATACATACAAGCATGGAAACAAAAATATATACATATATATTTCTTTTTTTGTGCATCTGTATACTGCCATTTGTTTTTGGATATTGTTTCCCATTTGAACCATTTTTACTGGTGCCAATTTCCTATACCCTATTGATTTGAAACATTTAGGATTATACTATATACATTTATCATTGACTGGGTTTTTTAATTCATGAACTGTGTTCAATATTTGTTGATACATGTATTTATAAATAAATATTTAGATGCTAGTCATGTAACATAGTAATCATATTATATTGCAGTTATATTTTTGTGCAGTTTAAACTACTCACACACGCACATATATATATATAATTTATATATATATATATATATATATATATATATGTAAAAATTAACCAATTTGTAGACAGAATGTAGATCACTGTTAGTGTTTTACAAAGCAGTCCCACTTAAGTCCGACAATGTTTCCAGTATATTAACATGTGAAGCATATTGCAGTAGTAGGGAAATTATTTCCTTCAGTTTTCCATATTATTATATTTAATATCACTGATATTAACAGTTTGAGAGTCATATTTAGTCACTTACTCAGGGTGCACCTGTGGTGCAGATGGTAGCTCATTGCACTGTATACCTCCATGTGGTAGGGTTAAAACCTATTGGTATCTCTGTGTGTGGGATGTTTCATCCATCAGACTTCAGTCTGATTGTCTCATTTCCATAATAAGCACATCCTCTGCAAGTGCTGGCTGACTCTCACCCACTGTCAGAAATATTTGGTTTTGTTTCTCCAAGAAATGTTCAAATAGAAAAATTAACATGATATTTACATCATACATGTGCATTTCTAGTTGGAATAAATAGCAGTTCGCTGTGCATTTCCATCTAATAGGTTATGCTACCATTTGATTATCAATAATTGGTTAGTTTTCAAATTATTTGTACAAAATGTGTTATGTTGTCATTGTTCCTGCAGTACCTCATTATATTTATTAGAAGTCACTGTTGATATGTTTGGTAATCATGCCAGCATACTGGTTTTTATTACATCTATAAATCAACTACATTTAGTGTTTCTAAAATGGAAAGTTGATTAACTTGTGTCACTGATTCACTGTCATAATATTTCTATGTTTGTATAGATTGGCTGCAAGAGTTGATGTATATATTAAGATAAATATATCGATGTAGAAATTCTGTTTTTTTTTATTACATCGGTGTCATTCCATTTATATCTGTTTGTCAGATTTAGCCGAAGTGAAATATTATAACAACTCGCACAAAATCACATAAATAGTTTAATTATTAACTAACTACAACAACTACATTTCAATAAAATATTACCAATTTGATTGCTATAATTGATTCAACACAGTAGAAGAAATAATACATTTCTACTGCCAACACTCAAATTACAATTAAAACAAAGTTGTATATAAAAATGACCAAAAAAGAATACAGCTAATAATAAATATATCAAAATGGTAAATAATCTTAAGATAAGAAATAAATATGAAAATGTACAAAACATATTGGACAAATTATAACCCTACTTAGAATGATACTGTTATAAAAATATATACCAAAGATGCTATATAAAAATCACAAAATAATTGATCAAGAAAAACAGAGTATCACAGCAAATTGCTTAAAACTGTGTTCATGTGCACGTAAAATAGTATTTGTTCATGTGTAAAATATAAAAATTTTAATCAACATTTTTGTTCAGCAAATGAATACTAAAAGTTATGATAAGAATTTGTGAAATGTTGCTGCGCACACAGTAGGGTAAATGGACTGAGCAAACGCCAAAGGTATTGTAGTACTTACATATGAAAGACAAAACATCCTACAGACATAGCCTGGTCAGGATTCGAACCCAGGTTAGTGGTCTATGGCCAACCTTGTTACCAGCTTAGCCATGGATACACCCCTAATAATGTTTGAGAAATAGATCAGTGTATGTACTGTTTTAGGTGGTCATTATACAAGTGGAGCTTCGACACACATAGCAATGTACTTATTGACCATAAGTTAAATGAGATAGAGAGCTTCTACTGATCTGACTATGCACAGTCTGACAACCCAAGGATCCGACCAAGTTTACAATAAATCAGAAACTGCTCACAGCAGTAGGATTTCATTTGTTTAGACCGACTTTTGACACAAACAAGCTAATTTTTAATTAAATAGTGCATTTAATCATCCTTCTGTTTTTGTGTCATATGAAAGAAAATTAGTGAAGGTAAACAAAATTTTGAAAGTTGCATATTATGATGGCTTCTGGTGATGCCAAATCAGTCAAGTAAACAACATAATAGACACTCGTATCCATATAGCCTAGCAAATCTTTAATGCTCTTTCTCATAGGTTACCAACTTATATATATATATTATATTCAAGACTTGAAGGACTGCTATTTTAGACATCATGACAACCGGTATGTCAGATTGGATAATACGTCATTCTTCACGTGTAATCAAAACTGTGAAACTTCCTAGGTTTGACTGTTAGGCCTCTACGTATTAAATCTACAAATATCACTACACATATACCTGAATTTTATGCATTAAGAATACACAGCCAAATGTTAATGCCACGAATACAGTTAATGCTGGATACGAAAGAAGCCGTTACGATTTATAAGGCAATTACTTAAATAATCTAAAAATAATGTTGAATCCGGAAAATTACAAAATAAGACATGGATATGGACATAAAAAAATCAAATTACAATTAACCGTAACTTGCCAGAAATAGCTTCATTCGTGTGCTCTGACATTAAATATTCAACAGTCTCAATTTTTCGAAGATTTATGGATGAATATGCCAGCTATTGTGGAAATAACTTAAGTCATTTTACTTGACACCTCTGAATAGTAGCAAAGAGATAAAGAAAACAGGTTTATTGTTCGTTTACAAATCACACCTTGAAAAACGGCTTGTTTAAGTAAAATTAAAAGTACATAACAAGCACATTATAAAATGCTACATTTTGGTTAGATAGGTGATGTGAACATGAACTAGCTACTATTATAACTGTAACACGTAGCAAACATATTTATAAACATAATCAGAGCAACATATAACCTACTTTTGTTACAATCAGAACTCATCTGAAGTGATCGTATGTTGTTAACGTAATTATTATGAAAAGACCAATACTGTCTCGAGACATACAAATTTATCCAGTATAGTCATTGTTGTCCCACGATGCTATAACTCCAGAATGACCTTCTTGATTATGACTCGTCTTGTACATGTGCCACATATTAGTGACACCTATCTGCTGAAGGTAGGAATATTTATCCCAGTATGGATCACCTATAAAACATCGGATGACGAGTATTTACTTAATCTAATTCACGTATTTTTTTATAAAGTAACAAAATAATAAATATTACGTAACAGATTTGTGAACAAATAAGTAATAGTATACAATTAACACATAATGGCAAAATGGGACAGAAGGTGGCAGTCCACGAACACAAAAATCCTGCACAATTTTCATTCTTTCATAATACTTGTATTAATATAAGAATGGAAAAGATTTATTAATTTTAAATCAAATTAGTCTAAATTTTCTTCGGTTTCCTACCTCAATAAAAAGAGTGTCAAATGCTGTCATTACTAACTTATTTTAAGTTATCAAGGATCAAAATCACAATATTTCTGTTTGTACGATTCAAATTTGTTTATAACCTGAAAGATGGCATGGTCAGTTCCTTTAACAATAATTCCAAGCACATCCTCACCTGAGCTTCTGATTTCCTTAATTCTCTGTCTATCATGCTGATGCATTTCTGCTATTTCTTTAAGATTCCTACGCCTATTATTTCTTCGTCTGATTGCTAATCCTGCAAGAAGAGGAGATGCCACCACTGCACCAGCAAAGACGGCAATACCACCAGCTACCACCAGAGCACCAAGTATTGAAGCTATGATAATTGTACCACCTGAACAAAAACACAAGTAAATAACTTGAATAACACCACTTAAGATGAAAACTAATTATGAGAATGGACAAAATAGAACTGCAGACTAGCTACACCAGGAATGAAAATGTCATTCAGAGGCAGCTTATTTCAGTGATGAACCCATCTCAGATATATGTTTCTTCTTACTAAGTGGAAGAAATAACAAGATTAATTACTAAAGAGCATAGGATATGAATACTATAAGGAAGAACCTCCACAAACAAAGTTACTAAAAACTTTACAGTGCAATTTTGTTTAAAGTATAGGACAGTGTCTATTGTGTGTGTTGCCTTTCTGATATCTAACAATTATGGATGTTCTACCAACATATATATTGTTTGAGATAGTACTCCTCACAACAACAAGCTGACCCTAAATAAGCTGCCATGCAGCTGAAAGAAGGCGTATGATGAATGTTTGACTGTTAACTACATTTAAATATGTATATTTGTAAATACTGATTGATTTAACCTAATAAATAATCAGACAGCAGAAAGCTACATTACATAAGACAGTTTATTCCATGCCTTTGAGTAGATATCCATTTTCTTCCTGAAATAATTGAACTCTGATCCACACACTACATGATATAAAACAAACCAAGCAGAGATATTAAAGAGAAACTTCAAAGTAGACTCAATCTAGCTTTCCCAATCAGATAAGTAGCTTCTTGGGCCATCACTCTCTTAATTTCAACTATTTAACTTTGGTATGTGAATCTGTGAACTCCTACATTACCTACAACTCCCCCGTGTATCATAATGTTTGTCACAGCAATTCATTATCCAATTAAAATGCAATGAAACTGATAGGACTGAAAGAGGTGAGTTCGATACTGTAATCAGTAAGATATTCTAAATCAAAGATACGATACACAGTATGTCAACAACTGTGCTGATTCCAGTACCACCATCTGGGACTCTATCACATACGACATCTATTTTTTTATAAAACAACCCCATCAAAACATATGTCATCATAAAAGGATCTTAGGATAAGCATCATCTTAAATGGTTAATGTAATATTTGTGGATACCTTTTGTTTTTATAATTATCACACATGATCATTATTGGAAGAAGGAAAATATCTCAAAATGCCACAGAGTTTGATCAAATACTAACGAAAATATAACGGCTTAAAAACTCAATAATTACGGACAATAAAATAATCCATCCAAGAAATAATATTATATTTGATGTAAAGACACATTAATAGACTGATCCAGGTGAAATTGCATTGCATCGGTTAAAAACTGCAGTGTCTGGTCAGAAACAGCTATGGCGCCCACTGTTAATAGGGGATGGCAACTTTTCACTAACTGTAAATACTGGAAATCTTTCAACAAATTATTTCATATTACACAGAGAGTGAGACTAGTATTTCAGCTGAATGGTTGTGTCTTTCCAAAGGAATTAACACAATATTTATCAGGATATCACACAAAGATTAAGCGGCCTGATCTTTCCAGATATTCGTAATTTATGTTGACACGTAGGGGACTTTTTTTAGCATAGGTTTCAATGGATTTAAAAATTAAACTTTTAGCTGAATGTAAATTGATTGTAATAAACCAATTTAAACTTGATTAAAGTGAAAACTTGTAGTATGGATTGTTCAGAGGATTATTTTTAGTAACAAAGGAAAACTATTATTACATTATTATTCTTCTGTACAGCAGAACTTAAAAATCCAAACTATGAACTCAGTTAAGAAAAACAACTTTAACATCAATCATTCTAATACTGTTATGATCAGTTAGTAAACTTACCAAACATTGAGCCTCTAACGAGATTTCTGAGAAAAGGTGTCTTTGGGAACAGCAAGTACTTGCAACCAAATATGCTAAACTTGCTGTAGTGGTCACCTAGAAAACGCAAACTCCGAAATCTACATCCACACCGGTAGCAAAAATTCCTGCCACATCTTGAACAGGTCATATGGTCACAACCAGATACCCGCTGGATATAAATCTGGAACCAGAAAACAATGTTTTGCTATCCTACATTGACAAAATGCATATGTCCATGGTGTACCTTTGTATCTCAGACATAATGTCAAACTTGTTTACTCTTTGTTTCGGAATTCTGCCACTTGTACTATAATATCTGATGAACTAACCTTACACTTCGGGCAACGTCTCGCATTCACCTGGCCAGCATTTCTTTCCTTTGCCCACTTCTTTAGCAGTTTATCTCCTTTCCTGAATTGCTTACATGTGACACCTTTGTGTGAAGGTGCATGACAGTGAAAACACCAATCAAAGTGGCACCTAGAGCAAGTGACCTGCAGACCATATTTCTTGTACTGAACACCATTAAGTTTAACATCAGAGTATAACGACATCACCTCAGAACATTGGGGACATGTTTTTTTCAGCGGGTCCCTATTTGCATTAATTAGATTCCTATATAACTTGGATTTTGATCCTTTATCAAGTCTGGCAAACACCTCATTCTGATAAATCAGAGTATCACAGTCAGGATTTGGACATGGAAATTTTATGTTTCCATTTTCAACCAGTAGCTGGCAATAAGTACTAATGCAAGATTCACAGTATGGCTTAAGACAGCAGTAGCGCCGAAATAATGACATTTCTTGATAACAGATTTCACACTCGGTATACTCATGAAGGTGATCCAGGTAGGAAATTACAAATGAAGTATCGTCTATCACATCATATTCACTTGAAGTATCTGTTGAAAGGCTGAAATTGTCATCATCAACTACATTATCTATGTACACATGGCCACCAGGTGTTCCAATACTTTCAACGTCAAAAGATCTTAAATGGATCTGATCATCAGGTTTAATGCAGCAAGCCATTTCCGTATGACGTTCATTAGTTTCATGTCCAGTTGTGATACGTGAACTTTCAGATTCCACTGCGTTGATCTTAAAACGTTTATCACATAGTGCAGATTCAGAATGAAATGCTTTTTTGGCAATTGATCTCTGGAGTAGTTCATCAACAGTACTATATGTTACATCATTTCCTTCAGATATATCACCAGTCTTTAGACATTCGCAGATCTCTGGAATATGATCGCGCATTGATCTGAACATTGAAGAATCAACGGAATGCTGAAACCCGGAATGTGTTCCTGGCGAAGGAAGTTTACCATTTTGTACAGTTTTGGTATCTGAAGGTGTATTTAACCTGGTTAGAAGGAATGTTCTTTTTGATGACAAAGAACCAGTGCGAGCCATACAGCCATTTGCTTCATTTGAGGCATCACTTTTAGGTTTTGTTTTCAAATTGTAATCATCACCCGATACAGCATGAACAAGTGCAGAAGTTTCCATTCTGTGGTTTCCTTTGAAGTTAACAGGTCAATCAGATACCGATTTCCTGAAAATTAAAATATCATGTCAGACACATTTATTAATTCGAATCATAATATAAATACAACTGTGACTAGAAATCTACTTACAAAAGCTTTTAATTCTAACTACATCATTCTTTAAGTTTAACTGAAGTATGGATGAATGAATGGGTGACATGTAGTTGAGGATCTTCTCCCTAAGGAAATAAGATGATTTTAATGCTGTAAGAAAGATTTCAGACACAAACAACAACAATATTTAATTCCCTGAGCTGGGGCTCTACAGTACCAGATTGAATGCTATAATAATTTCGACTGTGATTAATGAAGTGGATTATGATGGTTGTTTTTTTCCACCCACTTTTGTGCACATTTTTTGCCAGATTAATGAAGTGGAATTTCCATGCATGTCAGCCAGTACATATGGATGGTCACTTCACAGACATAACAGATCATCACCATGGACCTAGGGATGACTAGCAGGGCCAGAAAAATCGGTTGTGACGCCCGGGACAAGTTTATTTTCATGCCAGGATAGTGCTGCTGCTTTTCCTGCTGCCTTGCTATACTTATAATCTGGGATGCAAAGCTGGATGTGAGTGCTAGCTATGCCTAAAGCTGAGATTCCACATATGTGGCATGCATATGCGATATTGTGGTATCCCTACATTTCGGACACCCCTCTAACCTTACCTATTTTTCTTAGGAAAGTCTGTCTGGATACTAGAATCAGACGGATGAATCCAGAATTTTACAACCAGATCATAAAATTCTGGATTCAACCACCCGTTTTGTCACATACATAGTTGCATATAGATCTATAGAATCAAGCTCGTACATTTACATATTTTCCATTTTTTGTTGGATTCACATACAGAGATTCCATATATATATGAAACATTGCGGTATCATATGTGACATTGTGGTAGCATATGTGATATGGAGGTATCCATTTGTTTCAGACACCCCTCTCACTTTGTGACCTATTTTTCTTGGGAAAGCCTGCCTGGACACTCAAATCGGATGGTTGAATCAAGAATGTTACGACCTGGGTCATAAAAATATAGATTCAACCGTCCAATTCGCACTAATCACTACATGCAACAGTCTGTTTCTATGTTTTGTCGGATTTCCATAATGCATAGACTCAGCCACGTATATGGAATCTCAGCTTAAGACAACACACCACCTATTTAAATGTTGTCACTGATTAAAAGCTGTATTAATTGCAGTTTACTGGCTACGCGTTCTTGGTAATTTAAAATTTTATTTATATAGCGAGAGTGAAAATGGATATGGGTAACTCAGTAATTGGTAAAATTTCTTATTAATCGATTTTTATTGCAAATACATGTTTATGTTTAGGCAGGTGAAATATAACAGATTAAAAATAAATGATAATTTTGGATCAGGTGAAAATTTGTTGGGCAAGTGAAAACATTTGTTGGGCAAGTGCATTTCCTATCTACTTGCCTGGTTATTTTCTGGTCCTGATGACTAGTCTCAAATAAACTCAGACAGGGGGAGGATACAGTCATAAACCACCCCAATCTCATTTTGCTGTTTAAAGTTTAGTTTTATATATATATATATATATATATATATATAAACTGCCTAGTGGTTTCACCCATTTCAGTCAATAGTCTGACAAATTCAGTTACACTTACAGAAGATGTGAAGTGTTAATTAGATATAGTTAACTACCTAGCTAGGCCTATTCACTATGACTATCAGTGTGCCATATTACATATATTTACGTCATTTCATTTAGGAAAATTCAATGGCAATGCATCCAGTGAATAGCATCTAACTATTAACTAGTAAATAACTTGTTTTTGAATTTTATTTATTTTGTACACTAATGTAAATACATATAATAACCCTAAAATGCATATAGATACATTAAAGTACCAGGTCCACCCCAGTCCAGGACAGCACAAGTGACAAGAAAGTAAAAAAACACTTATTTCCATTGTCATTCTGATCCTGATCATCGGCCACAGAACTTAGAAGCCACGGGGGTGTAGCTAGTCTCCAGAGTCTAGAACTCTAGTCTAGATGAGTAGATACAACACATTCCTTTATTTCTCAAATAAAATAACAGATATTAGTCTATAGATGAGATCTAAACACTTACAGTTACACTAGAGTCTAGGCCTATAGTCTATAGAATGACAACATCGAAGTCTTACCTCTTCGATGTTTTCCATTTAGTGTTGACTGTGCGTATAAACAGGAAACATTTATAGCTTGGATCATGTTACTATAAATAGTGAAGCGTCAAGGGCTGAAACTAAAAGCTAGGCAAGCCATTTCTGACCTCGCGTGCATAGCATGACGTCACTAGGGATTCCCCCTCGTTCACGGTTTGGTACATTCTGGGTACAAAAAAAGATTTAAACTATTATACACGAGAGATATATTGTCGGATTTAGAATATCATCTGTATTAAAAAAAAAATAACCAACGTTGTTTGTGTATAATGTTAGACCTTTGTAAAGTTCTTTCGTTTATGTCGTGTTTGTTTCTGATGCAGAAAGACTCGTAAATTAAAAAAATTAAAAAACTGTTACAATAACACAAAAATTATAACTCCATAATGATATATTATACCCATTTTTATATAGTTTGTGCGCTATATAGGTCTTTTGAATGTCATCATTACGGTACGCCACTTTAGTTGTGTATTTTCAGACAAAGTGCTATAGAACCCAGCATAGTCTGCAATGGTTTTCGTTTTCGGCATACAATGATGATACGTCAAGTGTGTGCTAAAATTGTGCAATTTACTAAACATAGTGGCAGCTAGCGCGTTGTTAAGGTAGCTGGCTAATCAAATGACCTGGCTATTAGTCTACACGCTATCTGTGTAGTCACACTTTATGATTTAAAGTTCTGTTAAATATTCTAACAATGTTCATTAATGCATATGTGTGTGTGTGTGTGTGTGTGAGTTTACATGCTATATAGTCTTTAGCGTTCTTATAATAACCCATAAGCTATAAATACTATCATCCTGAAAAACAGATATACATTTCTGGGTAAACTTTCCCGACAGACTTCTTATATAAGAATATTGTCTATTCAAAGCTAGAAATATGTAGATAAATATAAGTAGCCGTTGCCATCTGTTTTCTTTTATATCCATATCTCTGAGTGATGTTATAATATATAAACGTACGTACGCTAGTATCAAAGTAATTATAAGGATTTCATATAGCTACATGTTCAATGTCGATGCCTCAATTTATCAATTAATTGAGTAATTAGGAGCTTTTTAACTGATCCATTTCCTCACTGACATTGTCAGGTCGATCAGACCTTGAAGAAATTATTCAGTCAAACTGAGCGTAATTTAATAATTCACAAACAGGTGCACATATATATCTTGTCGCGTTAAAGGGAATTGATACCTTAGTCCTAGGGCGTCGCTGTAAGGTACGCGGCCTATTATGGGGGGAGGGGGGTATTGTTACTTTCATGAAGGGTTTAATTGTCACCTGATTAGGAGGTAAATGGTCTTGTGGATGATGGCTGATCTCTTAATATATATTTCGCCTTTCCTTCTCCAGTGAGGGATTGATGAACCAGGAGTAATTTGTGTGTAATATTTAGGCGAACGTTCCATAGTCCGGGCCATTCGATTAGGTAGTGGATTGGATCAAAACGGTTTTGACATACATTACACATGCTGTGTCTATCTGAAATCTGAGTAGTCGGAGTTGGGTTTCTATAAATTTATTTGGGCATATCCTATGTTCTGGTAGGGTAGTGCTGAGGTACCAGGTACGAGTAGAAGTGGCGTAGTAGTCACTAAAGAGTGTCTCATTTTCTTGATCCTGTTTGGGATTTGTCGTCCTAGAGCTCCGATGATTTGCTCACATGTCTGGATAGTGTCAAGGTTTGTGACATAATTGGTAGGTTTCTTCATTGCCGAAGATTTCGACGTGGCTTTGTATCCAGTTAATAATAATCCGGATGGCTATAGTTGTTTGAGATGAGGCTTCATCCCAGACTTTATGGGCTGTTTCTGGGTAAGTCAAAGGGGTGTGTTTCTGGACGGTGAGTGGTGCAGTCGTGGAGTTAGTGTGTATGTTTATCCTCTGATAGAGAGTTTGATGGGTTCTGCACCATCGGAGTGTCTCCTGAGGGGCAGTCTTTTGGTTAAGGTGAGGGGAGTGAACTCAGTGAGTCTTCCTGAGATGGACGATTCATCAGGATAGTAAGCCGCCAACCGGTGCTACCAGTGCCGTATGTGCTGTCTACCATCAGTGTACCAAAACTCTGGTATGTGGATTAGAAAATGTTCTGATTCTGGAGTTCGCGCAGGTCAATGCCGAAATCGGGTTATATTTCTTAGGGTGGTCTCGGGAGATGCGGACTTCGAATGGTGGGAGTAACCACGGAGGTTTGGATCGGACTAGAAGTGGGTGGGTGAAGTGGAATGTGGAATTCTTTTTAGATTGCCGCTGCCTTGAGGGTCCAAGTGACTGTTGGAAACACTCTAGGATCCCTCTGGAGGCTATCTTGAATGAGTCGGATGAAAAGCTTAGTCTTTTGGCAATCATCTTCTCCATAATCTTAGAGATATTTTGGTGCAGGGATGTTGACCTGTAGGAGGACCCACCAGACTTTGGTCTAGGTATGACATTAACCTTCTTCCATTGTGCTGGTAGACAACTCTGTTACCAGGAGCTAGTATAAAGTCCAAGTATTTTGTAGTATTAAGAAGTTATGGGGAGTGTTTGTAAAATATTCATAAGAGAATGTGTGAAGTTCGTCTAACAGCTTTAAGAGCGTTGTTGAGTTCGTACCAGACATGGGGTCAATTCAATTCCGGAATTAAAATGGTCTGGATACCTTGGGCTCCACCCACAACACGGTGACACCACCACATAGCATACCTGTAATCTATATAGGGATATTGCTATTTAGGAATTTACCCCCGTTCAATGTTTAGAACAGGCAAAATTAAATTAAATCCGCAAATTAATTTACCATTCAATTTTTTAATTCAGAAATATTTCTTCCATGACAATCATACTTGGAATATAAACTACTCGGAGTATGTATTCCAAGTAGGTACTCTGAGTATCAACTCATGGTAAAAAAAATATTAGGCAAAAAAGAGACGGAATTGGAATTGAAATTTTTTGAATTGAATTGGAATTGATAAATTTGAAGTGGAATTGACCAAATGGAATTGAGTGGAATTGGAATTGACAAAATGGAATTGACCCCATGTCTGGTTCGTACATAGGGAAAAGTCACTCAGTGTTGGATTGTTTTGGGATAGCTTCTTGGAGGGGTAAAATGCGTTCTTTGTAATTTACTTTGTTGTGGTAAGAAGTTGATCCGTCTGTTGTAGTGATTCCCAGTGTGCTTATGTACCGAAAGTTCAGCCGCCCACTGTATTGCATCTAGAATGTTGGCGAGGTGGATGTCTATATATGGGTTGGAGGAGATGTAAGGCGTCAATACGTGAAATGTTATAGAATATTTTTTCCAGTCAGCTCTTCGGGTGTTCCATTTCAGGATGGAGCTCTGCGACACTGGAATGAAATAATTTTGAATTACGATAGGGGAAGCAATGTGGTCAGATACCAGATCGTCAACTTGTGACCAATGTGAATTCCGTATCAGGTCTACGGAGGAGATGGCTAGATCAATGGTGGATCCATATTCTGTTGTGAGGACATTCAACTCGTTGATGATAGCAGAATGGATGTCCGTGAGTTGGTCCATGAGAAATGTTATCTGTTTCCCCAGGCTGTGTGATGAGCATTAAAGTCCCCCCATTATTAAGTGTGAAGGATGGAGTTTAACAGTGTCTAGGATATTGGTATGATGACCTGAGCTTGTGTAGAGGATGATGAATATATTACCTTTGCCTTCATCGGCGTGGATAAGTATGAGCTGATACTCCGTGTGATCACTTGTAGTCTGAATTCTGACGGTGTGAGGAGCATATTTGGCAGCAGTGTACATTCCCTAGGAGGTAGAAGTGAGTACATGCAAGTACAGTTGCCGTATATGCGCTGATGATTTCAACAAACAACCCGATGGCCGCCACACACAAGCTAATGTCAGACGCACAGTAGCCGATAGAAAGTATTAAACTATGCCATTTCTAAATATTTCTCATCTGACGTATAATTATAATACCACTCCAACGGTACCATCCTACGGAGGCTAATTAATTGTTCCATCGTATTGGGCAGAATATCTGTTCCGTATTTAACCATCTACAATACAATTAATATACTAGGTATACTATTACATACCTATTTATTCCCGAATTTAAAAGGGGCCTCCGTGGTCTAGTTGGTATTAACGCTTCCGATCACAGATCACTACCACCTGATTTCGAATCTCGGCTTGGGCATATCTGAAGGGTGTTTCATCTTTGACTTTGCATCATTACCTTTGGAGATTGTTCGGCCCATTTAGCCCACCACGTGAACAGAAGTGGCCGTAAAACATCAATCAATCAATTATTAATAGACATTTAACGCAAACAGGAAAAACTAAAGTAATTACATATATCTAGATTCCACTAAAATGCCAAAATTAGCTACGAGATCATAGAAAACGACAATCACTATAAAAAAATAGTGCTTGTAAAACTGGAGATAACGAAATACATATACATAGATCTCAAATAATACAGGGGAACACCAGTTAGCTACCATAAAGTGCTGCTACCTGGTGAATGTATTTGTTTGCGAAGCCAGACAAAACACACTTTCGCTTTTATTTACATGTATATATTCATGGTAGCCTTATTTCCAACTATCACACACACACACACACATTGTATATCAGATAGAGACTGAAAATCATTTCGCTTTATTCAGAAAAGGACATTTGAAATTTACAAAATACTGTTTCGTTTACCGAAATTGTGGTCTTATTTAGAAATATAGAGCTAAAACGCAACTCTTTAACCTATTATGGATAAAACTAATATTACACGGACATAGACAGTAATATAATTCAATCCTATCACCTGCACGTCTGCAGTCCAGCGCACTACAAAATTCACCAGATAAAAGTACAAACATTCAAATATACATTCTACATATATTGTGTTCTATATACAAATTTTGGCTAGTGATACTCAATATACCCCACTTAAGTGTTGTTGTCTGTGTTCTTCTCAATAGACCTGACTCACTCCTACTATCTGGCGAGGACCCGAGGAACTACTGGTGTGGGGTAGAAAACCAATAGCGGATATCGTTGGGTAGAAATACCACAACCTATTAAAACGGCAGTTCACCGATGAATGCTACTTAAAATAGTCGTATCATTGTTTTAAAAATCATTCTCATAAACAATCAAGAGCAAAATGTATCGTTTCTTTTGTTTGTTTAGTCTCAGTGCTGGTCATACCTGGGATATATGGCCACGGGACGACTCCCTATAGAATCATCCAACAAACATACTCACACACACACACACACACACACACACACACAACATATATATATATATGTGTGTGTGTGTGTGTGTGTGTGTGGACCCCTAGCTAGCTCTAGAGGTAGGATTTAAACCCACAACCTCGTTGTTTGCATGACAATGGTATAACCATGCATAAATCAGCACAATTTACGTTTCACTTTGGGTTAAGTATAACTGGCTAAAACACCGGAAGACGAAACATTGGCAGTATGTGTAATGTTCTAACGTACGGCAAAGCACCATTTGCATTGGCTAATTAATTTTTTTTATTTTGTTGTGACGAATGTCACATTTTTTCTTGCTCATATATACTTTCTTTAAATATGACTATTTGATGGATAAGAACATGCAGATCTTTTCGTGTGAGCTTATTTAATGTAAACGAAATATCATTAATATAAAATATTTATACATGGCATTATTAATGGAATATAGACTCGTACTTTATTGATAAAGTTTGGTGTTGTAAGCGGATTCTCCACCTACCGTTTTTGTGTTCCGTGGATCACTGTATGCGTTTTTCGTGATTACAAACGGAAGTGCATTAGCTGATTGGCGTGTATGCAATTTTGGTGGTGATTGAAAATTTGTACTTGTTACTTCGCCTTTTAATTTATTGTAAGATTGTCAGGTTAGTTTTATTGTTAATATATTATATTTATATTCCCGTCATAAGGTAACTAGAAGTGTAAAAATAGTAATGGAAATATACTATTCTTGGTTGGAATACCGTGGCACGTCAAATATCGAGAACTTGGAGGTTTAAAAATCTTCCAGACCCCCCTCCCTCTACAATGAATATCTATTGGTGGCCAATAGATGCAATTATGGTTAACGCTTTCTGTGTGTAATTGATCGCCAATTCAAGAAAATAAATCCATCCTAGACCTAATTCTAACACCGTCCTAGGCTATTATAAAAGTCTGGCCCAGTTGTCTGTAGGCTAGCAGATGGTTTCAGTTTATATAATCACATCTGAAATGATTGTTTATTGTTGTTGTCATCGCTGTCAATAATTGATAAATAAACTGGTATTTCTGACCTTCTATTGATAGGTGTATGATATAATTATAAACAATAAATCCATGAATGGATTGTTAATATGTTATTTACATAATCCTAATGTAAATCTACAAGTTTTCCTGTTTAACAAAGTACTTTTATTACTAATTTCATTTGATGTTTCAAAAATATATAACCATCAGTACTATAGTTTATCAGTTAGCAAAATAGGTATAATATTTACAAGGCTGTTGTTAGGTGTCCGAGCATCGGAATCGTGTTCGTTGGTGATAAAGGTCCGAGCACTCTACGCGTGTGCGCCAAGTTTGGGTGTTTACGGTGCTCGGACGCGGAACAGCAAGCTGTACATTGGAATCATGTTTGTTGGTCGTGAATATCCGAACATTCAGCATCTGAACCATGCATCATCAATATTATTATAAATATAAATCTGAGCAATTTCATGATCGTTTTTAATTTTTCATCTGCTTGTGTCAGGGACAGGAGTGTAGTTGTAATTACTGCTACTAGCTTACAATAAAGATATTAGATTGTTTATTAATAGACAGTATAATCAGATTAAAAAGAAAATCTGACATTTATAAGAAACGCATTATTTTATGGTTCCCGCAGCCAAGGAAATATTATTTTCTACAGGTATACTATTTATTCCCTTTTTTTATTCTAAGTGAGGTTTTTCCAAAGGCAGTATTTTTTCCGTGAGATTTTCAGATTTTGTCAAATTCAAGGACCGGGAAAATGAATTTGTTTTATTCCAAGTTTTCTCGGACACCTGGGAACCCCGATTATTTGTAAAGCTGCACGGCTGTTCTATCGATCGTCTAGTTCTTAGATTTTTGTTTGTACCTCTTCAAAAGTATCTTCTAGTTCTACTTTCAAATATAATTACTATATGCTCGGCCACCATATTTGAGTGGAAGTAATAGCAAACAAGGAATAATTGGCGTATGTGCATTGAATGCTCGGACTTCATCTAATTGGTACCATACTCAGAGTTCCCATGCATCCTGGAAAATAACAAAATTATTGCCTTAGAACAAAAAAAAAACAATGAATAAATATTATAAATGTTGACAAAAACTTTGATTGTGGAAGAAAAGGAGTACTGGTACATATTCTTGAAATCCCACGTCAGTTCAAATTTAAATAAAAGTGGGTGGATCAGACAACTAGAAACTGTGAGGACGCGGCTGTGCCATAAAATTGTCAATAATCAATCGTACATTGAATAAATATGATACGTTTTTTAAGTGAATATAATCACATAAAAATGTACAGTATGAGCATGAATGTTGTTTTTATAGCTATACCGAATGTAAAAGTTTTATTTATATGAATACCCAATAACTTAAGGAAATTGTATTATAATAATTTACACATATATGCATAATGACTTTTATAGAGTTAATTACGATTGTCATGCATATAATGTCTAATGTAAGATATTATATTAAAATAAGATTCTTAACATTGTAACAGGCTATATCAGTAAGACATGGCTCGAGGTCAGCAGAAAATCCAAGCTCAACAGAAAAATGCAGCAAAACAGGCAGCTTTGAAAAAGGGCAAAGGAGCTGATCAGAAGAAAGCTGCACAGGCTGCACTTACACACCAGTGTCCTGTTTGTAAGGTAAACAGTAACAGTCCCATATCTGTACTGTACGCTTAAAGCAATTCTTTGAACATTTTCATCCTACTCTGAAATACACAGTTCCTTACTCAGGGCCAGAAAAATATTATTTTAATTCAGTTGCCCCCGGGCAAGTAGATTGGAAATGCACTTGCCCAACAAATTTGCACTTGGAAAAATTGAAAACGTAAAAGTGTGATTCTGTAGATTTATGTGCAACTGTGTATGCGACAAAACGGATGATTAAATCCATAATTTTACGATCCAGTCGTAAAATTCTGGATTCATCCGTCTGATTCTAGTATCCAGACAGACTTTCCCAAGAAAAATAGGTATGGTGAGAGGGGTGTCCAAAAGGCAGGGATACCACAATATCGCATATACATGCCACATATGTGGAATCTCAGCTTTAGGCATAGCTAGCACTCACATCCAGCTTTGCATCACAGATTATAAGTATAGGAAGGCAGCAGGAAAAGCAGCAGCACTAGCCTGGCATGAAAATATACTTGGCCACTCTATCAGAATTGTGATATTAAAAAGTAACTGCATTGCAATATTTGGATATTTTAATGGCATTGGATTAAATAGATTGAAATGTATTTAAATATAAATACTTTTCAAGTACCATTGCTTTCAAATGTAAATGTATACAAATACTTTTAATAGTACAAATAGTTTTCAAATATAATGCAGATATTTACTGTTCTCTTTATTTCTTTTGATGCACACTTTTTGTAATGGTATTTGCAAAACAGCACATACATATTACCTCTTGTATCATCAAAGATATCTTATATTAAGGTTGAGTATACATGGTTCAATTATCAAATTGTTTCCAGTAACAATTTATTTTTGTGGAAAAATAGTAAGTTAAATACTTGAAACAAGTTTTAAAAAGTATTTTAATGTATCTAAAAATCAAATACTTTGTGAAAGTATTTAAATTTTAGAAAAATGATATACTTTAAATTATTTCAAATATAAATGTATTTGAATCCATATCGGGCCCCAGGCTATAATCAGGGGTCATAGAAAAACCACCCTCTTCAATATTTGCTTCAGTCCATTTTCCCTGTGCAGAGTTGCATACTGATGTCATCAAAATGTTAGGGATGCATCTAAACCTGGAGAGTCACATTTCACTCTGTTGTGCCTTCAGAGCCTCTACTCTTTATGTGTTAGCACTATAAGCTTTTCAAGTAAAATGTCGATTGTTTAGGGGGTGTTAATGTATATGTTTTTATCATACAAAACATTCTATTTGATTTATGTTGATATATTATTATTTAGACTAAGATGCCAGATCCAAAAACATTCAAGCAACATTTTGAGAGCAAACACCCAAAGAGTCCATTACCAGATGAATTGAAAGATATTTAAGTAAGTATGAACACTTTAAATATATACATAATAATTAACACCTATTAATAACAACAGTAACTGTCCTTTAATAAGGCAACAGGTTTAAGTTGAATTAATTACAACCTGTCAATTGTAGCAACTCAATATAAAGAACAATAGCCTTGTAATTATATTACGTGTACTGTATAGTAAACACCTGAAGCACTGGTCTTGATATTTAATCTGAATTTTAATTATTAGGTTTTTATCTAAATTCCATTCTTTAATAAAGTTTAATATGAATATGATAAATATTCATGAAAGTGCGATTCATTGGAAGAACATCTTAAATATGAATAACTGCTTTAAAACATTTGAGTGAGTGATGCCTTGCATCTGTGTCTTATTAAAGCACCCACAATCACTGATGTATATTAGTTTAGTCAAAGGTAGTCTAAGGTACTCAGTATTTAGATTTTGTGAGATAAAAAAAACTAAAATATACAAGTTTACATTAACAGTGTTTTCGTACTTAAATTTGCTTTTCTCATGTCATGTGTAACAAGGAAGGTGTTCTTTAAATGAATAACAGTTATCCATTTTTAAAGGAGCAGGTAAATCAATTATTGGCTCTATTTAATACATAGTTCAAGGTCACTATTACACCACTGAAGTAACTGTTTCGTCTTTTTGTCAAACAAAGAAGGTTTTACCAAGATCAGTGACAAGATTCTGGATATATCCCCTTTAGAAACTTTTAAATTAATTTTTAATCGCACAATGGATTTAAAATCATACAACTCTCGCATATAAATATAGTTGGATGTTTGGCTGGTTAAGATGGTGTTCATCTCTTTTGCTTTTAGCTGGGGTGGGTTTTTACTGTAAAACCCCTATTTTTACATTACATTGGAAAACTGTTAATAACTGTAAAAGGAAAATACTGTAAAACTGTCATTCGGTATAACTATAAGCTAATTCTACTAGTCTTAGTGGATGTCATTTAACACATTTACGCAATAGTGTCTTTCACATACGTCAATTTTTATCAACACGCTACTCAATATATGACAAATGAATACTAGGAATATAGCAAAATAATGACATTTATCATTCTGCACACAAAGCTAATATTTTCCATCTGAACAGTTAACAATCTAATTCACCACTGCCTCTTATAATCCTATAGCAGAATACCTGCTTAAAACCTTTGTTGTTGCCTAGACGATTGCGCACGTTCGTGTGAATATTTCCAAAGTTGGAATGATTCGCTCAATTGATGCTGATGAAACTGAATCCATTGAATATTTTGTGTAGTGGACTTGCATTCTGGCAGCATTGTTAGCTTGCTGATGATCACACTTTCTGTACTTGGCATATTTCTTATTTCCAACGGTAACATGTAAACAATTCCCACATGGAATTATGTGGCCTTCCACCTTTATACATGTATCATGAGAAAGTGTAACACTGCTTCAAATTAAATTCTTTATATCACATTTTAACACTATATGTCACCTGGGAAATGAAGTCACATCTTAACGTCACAATACATGTATATGTCAACATTGGATAGAGAGACTAGTAGATTATCTGCAGTATATACAAGTAATTAGCCACATGCCAGATATAGTTAAATAGTCAGTGAGAGGGGCAATTAGACTGTATATTGGGTTATCATAATGTGGATTAGTCTGTTAACTCAGTTAAGCCTGTTTTAATATTTTATAGCTGCATTTAGTTTATATTGAGTTTTTACAAGTCCACGTTAATTAACGATGTTAATAACGTCTGTTTAAAAAAACCTGCCAACCGTGCTTTTAGCCTTTTTTATGATATTGCTTTGATTTTTATATAATTTCAGATGATGTGGGAACCACTGTTATTTATCCACCACAGCTCCCTTGGTCAATGATTAAGAATTGACAGGATAGTATATTGTGATGATTCTGCAATATCATATTTCATCTGTAATATCATGTATCATTGACATATTTTAATAATTTTATTTGTCACTAACATTTCCTAATGCAAAAAGTGAGGAATATGCAACACGTCTACTTTAGATTTAGAATAAAAAGTTTATTTAAAGAGAGAATTGTTTATGTTTCATCACTGTGAGTAAAACTATAATTGACCCCACCATTGAGAATACTTGCCAGCCAGTAGGCAGACCAAAGTGTATGGTTAAACCACTAGTGTGAATTATGGTGATAATCTGAGCAGCCTTCCTCGAAACAAAAACAGCCGTATAAATGTGGTGCGTGCATCTATGTGTGAAATTGCATGTTTGAATATTGGCGTTGATCTATTAAGATTCAGTTACTTGAATGTTTATCATTTTGTTACAATGTTATATGGTTTGATTTTCCACAAAAAAATCACCTATCTGGATTGTGTGAATATATAAATTAATGCTGTTTCCTATTGGCATTCAAGTGTCCGTCATAAACCAAATCAACACGTAATTTGTCAAGAATAGTTGGAACTGTACAGTTGGTTAATAGGTAGCACAATAATTTTTGTTTATTCATAAGCATTTTGGAAATTTGTGTCAGAAGTGGGGTCTTCGACTTGTTTACTGATAACATAAAACGTATATTTCATTGCTAGATAAACCAGTTAGCAGGAAGCGACAAGAAGAAAGAACTGTCTGAATTTGCTTAATGCTACGCTACAAGTTTCGCGAGCCTTGGCTGTAAACACAAACATTCCACATAAGAGCAGCGGCAGTCGTTTAATGTAATTGTCATTATAAACGATGATTTTGGTGATAATTTCATGGTTTTAAAAGACTTTTCTCTAGTGATGCCATTAGTTAAAACAAGTAACTGTATTCAGGATACGGTGTGAATGCTTACTGCATAATGTTTCCAAAGGAAGTATATCCATCAGGTTATTCACATGTTCATGTCCCAATACTTGCTATAAGACTGTATCACCGAGCTATGTTAAGGTATGTACTATGCCACGTTTACTTGGACAATTAGTTAGTGGTGTTCTAGTAATTGTTAAAATTTGATTAGAATATTTAATATTGTATTCACCGTTGTCAAGATGTAACTCCTCATTATTTCCAGACATTCTGTGTTTAATACAAGATAATTTATATTAGGGTTTTTGTTTCTTCTGGGTTTTACATTTTTAAGATATGAAGTTATTACATTAATAAAAGTGTTTTGCTGCCTGTACTTAGGAGTTTCTGTAGAAAGCAAGTCTCATATCAGAGTAGTGGGCTCTATTATGTTAAATAAAACAGTTACCTCTTCATATCTTAGCTGTCATGTGTATTATATTTGTTGAACCAAAGGTTGTCAGTTTGATACTGGTGTAGATGACCATGAATTTTCATGTCCAGGTATTTTTGCATTAGACAAGTAATACGTTTTTCACTTAATGGCAAAAAACTCCAGGAGGTACTCCAAATGATAATAAACAAACTCTTAACAGAATCTCTTTATTTATCTAAAGCATTTTGAGAAAGTTGTTGTATTCACTGATAGTCACTTTGGCTACACTCTGACAGAATTCTACATCTGTGCCAGTAACCATGGCCTTTAGAGAAACAAAGTTAGGCTTCTTGGGGTCAAATTGGTCTCGCTTGAGGTGCTTCAGGAATAAATGGCGCTGCCTTATGATGTTGGTACGAGTTGATAGAATGTTCGGCCAAGTGGTGATGCTGTCAGCAGAAATCTTCATGTTGTTATAAAGATATGCAAACCTTTCTTTGACTGCTCGGCTGCCTGAAAAATAAAAAAAAGGTTTTCAGAGTTATCTGAACGTGGTTACTAATTTTTTAATTTGTTTACTTCAAGCTTAAATCAAATAAAAAGCACATAAAATCACAATTACAAGCTTTCAGCAGCTTTCTTGGTTAACTCTAGCCCTTCATGAATATCATTGAGAAAATTATATCTGTAATATATCTATTATTAATACAGGTCAAAAACATATCAATAACTGTTGGAAATGATATTTGAAACTAGCAGCACAACAGAATTATAAAAAGAAAGCATAATGGGCTTTTAGGATATAAGATAAACATTTTTTTACTAATGTTAAGAGAGAACTGTAGTCAAAATTTCCAAATTTGTAGAAACTCTGCACATTTTAACTTGTGTTGCAGAGCTGAGTCTAGTGTGAATAACTTTCCTAGTTTGGGTAAAGTGTGTATTTTTCATCCACATGGATAATGAAATGAACACGAAACTGATTTGGGGAACTTGGACTTAAATCTGATCTGTCTCATCCAAAGAAGTGCTAGTTGTTGGGCAACTCAACATGTTTTAGCCTTGCTTCTGTAATTATATTTAATATCAGCAGGCGGCAATCTCCTGGATAATCACTCCTTGGTGTCAGTAGCATAAAGGGAACTCATTGATACACGGATGCTGTTACCTCATCAATTCGTATTGATTAGTTTATAAATAGATCATTCTACTGCTGACATTTTTTTTACTCATCCGATACATCATAACATGGCTAATGAATACTTAAGTCACTAAATGATGAGATATGAAGCTGGAGAATCTTAATTCAAATCCACCAACTGTCTACTTGTATGTTTACTGTTTGACTTTCCAATACATCAATTAATTGCTACAATTTCACAAAGTAAACTATAAGAAATAGTAGTCTCGAGCAGTGTTGGATTCATACTTTAATAATACTCGAGACTGCATATAAGGAAGAGCTAGTTTAAATCACCAAACTAAAATATACATTATATCGGATCCTTTTTTTTACCAAATCTGATGTATTTAGTAGACTACAAAATTGTGAAAGGAATTTTTATCACTATTCCATTAAATGTACAGACAGCTGAGCTGGCCACTATTTATTTATTGATGGGAACCTTTCTTACCACATCATTATTGCGTACTGTTTATAATAGCTATCTCACACTCCACAAATTTATATTAATACAAGTTTATTTAGAATGAAATAATCCTAGAATCTTGAAAATATTCTGACAGATGAACACTTGTAAAAATGAATATACCACGTAAATATAGACGAGGACAATCCAACAATAGCTGCTTCAATTCCAGTTCTCTATAACCCATGAATTCCTTCAGATTGAACTTCATGTGCTAGAACAAATATCAATAATAACATATTACTAGTGTATAAGATGCACAGAATTCACTATACCAGCTATTTAATTTTAACACAGCCCTCTTTATGTGTTTATGAAATGCTTTACACCACAACTTAATTTATGATGTAATAAAGAACAACTACCTGTCTAAGTTTAATGCTTTTAGAAATCAAATACCCTAAAAAATGCACTGCAAGACAACATATGTGCACTTGTTCTATGCAAAACAAGCATACAAAATGAGCACATTAAAAATCAAACATCTAAAGAAGGGTTAATTAAATATCACTGATCTGAGTTTAGTGAAACACAAAAAATTGTTAAGATATTATGAGTCAGGCGTATTCATGTGATGTTTACCTGTACTGAAGTCAAATTTGCTGTTGTTAATTTTGGATACCTAGTAATGACATAACGAACCTGATCACCTGCAAGTGTAAATAAAGCAATTAAAAGGGGAAATGGAGGGAATTTACAATTATTATAATAACACTAACACTCCCTAGCAAGTATATTAATTACCAAGACAAAGAAAATTATCATTATAATAAATACATTTGACAATAAGTTTAAAATATCAATGTCCAATTTCTTCAGATTGCAAATCTGCCCCAAGACACTACCATGAAAGCAATTCAGACTGGTCTTAAAGACATAGGATCTTTTAATACAGATTAAATTAAGGCAAGTGATTATTGTGAGATAATTTAGGGCATCCACATTTCAATAAAACGATAATCTACCAAACTTTGGAAAGAAAAAAAGAGGGTTACCAGTTAATTTGAACTCTTTCTGATAATATCCAAGTTGTTTGTCCAAATCTTTTGTTGTCATTGACAGTACATCTGGTGCCTTGGTAATGATTCTGCTAACTGCATCAATGCTGAACTTCTTTGATGCCAAATAATTAATACGGACTTGTAAATGATCCAAATCCTGTTGAAATATGCCAGGATTTTTGGTGATAAATTGCCCAAGTTGATCATCGGGGATGCCAACTGTACGTAGAAAGAGCAAATATGGCTTGACATCCTTCTGCAAGTCCATTTTTAGAATGTAACTGGCCACATCTGGATTTTTCTCCACTTTTGACAAATCCACACCAAGATCAACAAGGCATCTCAAAGTTTCCGACTCGTTGACATAAGGTGCCAGATTAAATGACCGTGATGGAAGTGCAGGTGTAATATGAATCTCATTTATGCCTTCATAGAGTGAAGCAAATTTCTCATCTATTTTTGGCTTCAGTACATTATCAGTTTTTACGTGTGATATTTTTACTTCCTGTAACCTATTATCCAATAAAGTGTGTTGTTCTGTTGGCTCTTTAGTAACAGAAGTATGATCAGTACAGAAAATGCAACATTTTGGCAGTGAATTCCTTTTGGAGTTAATCTTTGTTACTGAAGGCAATGCACTGACAAGCAATTCCTTTACATAAAGTCTGCATGTAGAACTACCAGCTCTCTGTAAACACCACGCCATCACTTGATTCTGAAATAGACATACAATAATATATAAATAATGACATTTTTAATTGCAGCAACAAATTTTACAAATACTATTCTTGAATAGCAGCTTCATGTTTTACAAATACCTGTATGAATTTTATTAAAAACATGGCACTATACATCCACTAATAAATTTAATTAATGAAACAGATAAGATCGAACCTTAAACTAGTTAAAGGAAATACAATGTGACCTATTAAAATCATATGACATAATAAATCATAACATATACTTCAAAGATAAGCCTCACAGGGCATACTGATTCTGATAACCGTAATTATTTGATTTGTTTATTTAAAGGTAAATACATATAACAAAGTGGCTATATATCTGAACCCATAATTTTATAGCTATTGGTCCAGCACATTTCTGGTTTCTGTGACTTATATAGTGTGTCTGCGGCCAGAAGATGTCACACTATTCCATTTGAACTTATCAACTAAGCCATGGTTGCAGACATGGGGTCAATTCCAAATCAAATTGATCAATTTCATTTTTTACCTATTCTTTTTTTACCTACTACTTTTTACCATGAGTAGGTACTCCGAATGGTTCATAGTGATGTCACCCCAGTGCAACCTCGCCCCACTTTGAGTAATGTTGCCGCACTGACATTAAGTGATGTCGCCCCGGTATTTAATAAACAAAAATGTAAACTTCAGGGAGAATAAATTTAAAGATTCTTTTATACAACGATGTGACTGGTCTTAGAAGCATATTATAATTATCAGCAATTACATAATATGATATGGGAATACTTAGTAACTTACTGCTGTTATTGTGTTGAACAGCGTATGAGTTGCCAAGTAATGTCTTCCCATTGACATTAAGTGATATCATCCCGGTTTGAGTGATCTCGCGCCTGTATTTAATAAAAATGTACACTCATAAATCACACCAGGGAACTTTATAGATTCTGTTATACAATGATGTGACTGACATTAAAAGCATATTATCATACAACCTATTTAAGGTATATCCAGAGAGCAGTATCCACATGTTCTGAGAGGGTTAGATAGTCTCAACTGGGTTTGTACTAGATGTCGATAGTAAATAGTTATTTCCTGCATATATATCTCTATTAAATAATCAACTAGAATAATAACTGTCTTGTCTTCAATTATCCCACATCAAATAGTGGGGCGACATCACTCAATAAGTGGGGCGACATCACCTGGGTAAGATTGCGGTGGGGCGAGATCACTTGGTGCACGACTTAACAAACTCCGCATCTATATAGGGATTATAGCTATATCAGTATATGTAAATCTAAATGAGCTGGCTGATCCGTCGCACGTGTTTAATATTGAATGTAAAGATCAACATGGGGGAAATATAGATCTAACACTTGTCTTTGTGAGACAACAAATTAAACACAGTTAAATCTAGGAAATATACAACACAACAAAATATCCATTTGTTGTCGTTGTTGAAAAAACGTGAGATGGTCATTTGCCTTGTAATCGCAGATTTTACATGAGCAGTCCAGCTTTCCAGTTCTAACCTAAGACTAAGACTGGCTAAGATCGAGCTTCGGTCATTTTCCGCTTGGTGTCTAGCTTTAATCAAAATAAGTTCATCGCTGGAAAATATATATCACTTTCATAGTACTGTCATTTAAAAGTAAGCGTTTGCTATTTTGGAAGCTGTTCTATTAGCTATTACCTTTTGGGGAATTAATGATTAATTAATAAGTTAACAAGCAAACATACGAATCAAGTTCATACGAAACACAACTTGCTAGTTCGTAGCAAATTCACCAGGAGTGTTTGTGCATTGGCAGTCATTTTCTTTGCACATATCATATGTGACATTTTTATAGATTTTCTCATTCTGCGAATTTGGTTACACAACGACATATGCCATGTGATTGTTGTATGAAAAATTGAAATACTGGCACCTTTCTGTATTTTTCTTATGATTTTAGTAACTCTGGTACATGTTTTTTATTTGATTTTCTTTATAATATCTATTTTAGTTTCGTTTGAGATAAACTAAAATTCGGCAATAGGGTAATTAACTTTTATGTATACATGTACTTTCAAAAATGTAGCTTCCATAATTATTGCATCCGCTCTAAATATTGTAGCTTCCCTATAATTATTGCTTGACTGATTACAAGAAATTGATAATTACCTGTATATTTTTAAAAAGCTAGTTTCCATGACTGCTCGTTTACAGTTAGATGTAATTTTGTAATTCCATGAACACATCTGAAGATGTGGCTTCTCTTTGTAGCATAGATCAGTAGATAATTGGATTCCATCTTTACATAACACCATAATTTAAAAGGCTCTTTGTAAAGCAAGTAGTTCAGACACAAGTATTTTTTTATTATAAATAACGCAAACTAATTGAACGATTCCTGTGACAGTCAAAGATGGAGGTTATTACTAGCAACAAAGTTGGTCAGAAGATATACTTTTAGGTCGTTTAATCTATGGATTCTATACCAAGCAGATAACCGAGCCTCGCAACATTAGATGGAGATGTGTCCAACGTACTATACTGACCGCAAAACAATTCTGACTACGACCCTTGATCTTGATGACCCCAAGTTAGTGACTAGTCACAACCCGGAGAACAAGATTCCCTTCAAGATCTAATTATCGATGGTGAATGGCCTCAAACGTCGGGGCCAAACCAGCAACAGTTTCTCATCTTCGACAACGGGCCTGACACTGCATGGCTCCCGGATCATCGTTTTCGGTGCCAGTAATGCCTTGAAACACCCGTCAACAGCTAACACACGGTACACGGATCGAATCGTTGATTCTCATGGTTTGTGCCAACTCTACATAATATACGCTGACCTCTTGGCAACACTGCTGTTCTCTGCAATCTACCCTCTGCTGGAAGGCAATTCACAAGATACCTACGAGAACCTGCTTCTCGCGCTGAACCTCCCTGTAGACGTGACAAACGTGTGTATGTGAGGCTTCAAGCTCGTCTGCATCAGTTATGTGTAGACAGGAGTGAGGGTACCAACACCGTTGAAGAGTTTCTTCGAGGTGCTGGTCACAACGTCCCCTGGAAACCACATGCCAAACAAATGAATGAGTAAAAACACAATGGTGCCATTATTTCCATTTTCAGGGGGCCATTTATTACAGGTGGCATTTTTTTATCAGAGCCATTTTTCCAGAACCATTTTTTTCCTGTGCCATTTTTCGATACCCATGCATAATGGCATAAGGTTAGATCGACAAACCTGTGCGCCAGACATAGTCTCATTAGGCTCATATCGATTAGAGATTAGTGAAGCATTTCAACTCTCAATTAGAGAAGTCGCTACTAAGTTATTTCGTCTCATAATTTATATGGTGTGTCAGTGCATTTGATATCATCCGCCATTGTTGCTAAAATAATCCCCCCACACATGCATTTACACATGCACGACGCATGCATGCACACACAATGTTGTATTGCACATAGTCATAATTACTCTGTTGTTCTATGTTATAGGGTTTTGTTGCATGACTTGATATTACGACTTGAGGGTATAGTACTTCATTTTGTGTTACAGAAGAATTGAAACTTCGTCTAAAATGTAAAACCTCGTATTGTAGAACTAATTGCTCCTGTTGAACTTCATCATATAAAAATTGTAGATGCGAACTAAATACGTACTTTTTAATAGCATTGTCAATGCCAACCAATCCCATTTAATAAGTTTTGGAAGCATGCAAATTTCGTTGAGGCCATATACACAATATTAAGTTGGAAGTCATTATCGTCACGACTGATTTCTTGCATTGTAAAAAATATCTCTAAGAATATATAATTCCGGGCTATCGCAGAAACACCTTTCCATATATGTACTAATTTTTTTATTAACCGCCATGATCTTTGCATCGGAAATGTCAGATATATTGCAGTTGACCTTCAGTTGAATAATAGATGAAGTATAGCTTTGAGACTTATTACATGCTTTTTTCTAAGAATAACTATTCCTTTCCATAGACTAAGCTCAATGTTACTAAAAATAAGCCAATAATTGTTACCTAAAACTGGTGAGAATTGCTTACTTAATTTATAAGGATGACAGAGATGGCACTTATACATTTAGCCTATAATTTTAAAATGGCGGTATACTAACTTTTGGAGTTTCTAAATTACTCATATTCTAATAGAGTTGTGAATAAAGAATATTTAATTAACTTACGAGAATTACAAGTCATCGTTCTTCTTTTATGGCCATACAAAATCATATAATCACCCCTATAGACTTCATTATTGTCAGAAACAATAGGGCCCCACTTGCAAAATTATCTTGCTGTACAGTGATTTTATTTGGCTTAATTATATTATTTGTCTTTCTAGAAAATTATCTTGGTTCTTTTAGATTTACCCGCTGCATTTGACACCGTCGACCACAATCTACTGCTGTGATGACCCGGTTAGGCATTGGTGGAACTGTGCTTACATGTCTGAAGTCATATCTCTCTGGTAGGAGTCAAATAGTCAGCATAGGTGATGTATTTCACTTGCAGCTATCCTACTATTCGGAGTCCCTCAGGGGTCAGTCCTAAGACCCATCCTTTTCACTATCTATACACTTCCCATTGATGACATCGCACGAACCCATGGTTTAAACGTTCATTTCTACGCCGACGATACTCAGCTATACAAGGAATTTAACCCTACTGACCATGAAGATACAACATCAGTACTCACTCAGGTTGGAAACTGTATCAGCGATATACGTATCTGGAAGGTCGAAAAGAAGCTAAAACATAGCGATGATAAGACTGAGGTCCTCATATTGACATCCAAATTACACAAATCCATTCACTGTATATCACAGGTCGTGGTTGGAGGAGCACCCATTGCTCCGACACTAACAGTACGCAATCTTGGAGCTATGTTTGACAATCACTCACCATGGACGACTTTGTTAAGCACATTTGTAAGGCTGTTTATTTCCACCTTCACAATATTTCATCCATCCGAAAGTGTCTTTCGAAAGAGTCTCCTATCACACTCGTACATGCTTTTATCAGTAGCCGGTTTGAATACTGCAATTCCTTGCTTGTTGGCCTAACAGGAACATCTATAGCTAAGCTCCAATGAGTACAAAATATGGTAGCTCGACTTGTAACTAAAACTAGAAAGAGACCACATTACAAAGCATTGGATGGCTTCCAGTCAGACACGGTATTATATTTAAGGTTCTCCTTGTGACATTTAAAGCCCTCAACAACATGGCACCGGACTATCTAACACTACCATTGGACACATATAAACCCCAACGACAACTAAGATCGTCTGACTCATCTCTGCTGGCTGTTCCTCGTACCAGATTAAAAATGGCTGGCGACAGAGCATTTTCTCACTTTGCCCCACGGATGTGGAACGATCTGCCACTCCATATCAGGAGCACGGACAAATTAAATAATTTTAAATCTATGCTAAAGCTTCACTTGTTCATACAGGCATATGGCTGACCACAGGCATTATTGTTAACTTGTATATAATGTAAATGTGTTTATTTCATATTGTTAAGTGCCCTTGAACTAAGCATTAGAATATTTGGCGCTATAAAAAGTGCTATCTTATTATTATTATAAACCAAACCACTCAATCAATCACACGTACACAAACCACTCACCCACTCACACACGCCTTTCTAATTTTTATAAACTACAGCATCCCAAATTGACCAGAACCGGCTAAGTGTTATCACTTTTGACATAATACACAGATGCGTGTCTACATTTAAGCTAGTTAGTGAAATTGTAAGAAGGCGAAATGTTAATTATCATCGTTTTGAAAATCTTAAAATACAATATTTTATATTGGTTAAGTTAACGATTGTGACCCACGTCACCGGTCTTTCTTATTGTTATTTATACAGGTATGTCTATCTATCTAAACATTTAGCGTAATAAGATAGGTACAGAAATTTTCATTTAGTAAAATATATGTTTGTATACATGTAAAATGGAATTAATTTACGAATGAGAATATAAGAAATAATTGTAGCTTTATTCAAAATCCTGATAAAGTCATCAAATTTTTTTTTTGTAATAAATATAAACAGCTTAAGATGCAAATCACTGACAGGTTAATATTTAGTTGATAAAATCATTTTTGTAGTCGTTTCGTGCTTCACATCAGCTATGATATTTTAGCATTGAGAAATTACGATTCCGGGCAGATGCATTTTAGTCTAACAATGAATTCATTATACAACAATTCCACGTCAAAACACCGACATTAATATATTTATATTCAGTGATCATATCCGTACATCATTGTTCGTGAACTAATGACTAAAAAGAACCATATATCATTTATTAGTCAGCCATAAAATATAAATATGTAGTGTGACCTGTCACCATAGAAAAGGTGTATCGCGAAAATAGCGCCATTGGTAACATACAAGTTGTGTCACGGTTAGTTTAATAATATAATATAATTGTAATAATATAGACTGTAATAGCGGACACTTCGGAATATTACAATAGGATTACAACTGTCAAGTCGAACATGATTTATTTAGTTTTGTTTAAGTGATTTGAACGCTGTTTACATTGTAGCTTAACCCCATCTTATGGGCTGATTAGACGTACCGATTGCAAGAAGCTAATGGTTGATGCATATTGACTGAAAGCAGACTAAACTATAATTAACCTACATGCTCAACTGTTTTCTAACGCACGGTTATAAAAATGAATATATTATAACGGCGAGACAAATAAAATGTAAACGACGACAACAGCTGGTCGGGACAACGTATATGGTAATTTGTCACAACATGTCGTCTGCTATATGCAGTGCCTCTGGTTGTTTCTTTCTTTGAACAGGAATGGTGAGAAAATGTTCCAGACAAGTAAACCATCCTCATGCACCCCACGGGCTGATTATGGCAATTTTTCTAATTAATTTTAGCTTCGGTGTGTTGGTGATATATCCTGGGCGTCAGCTCTCGCCAAAAAAAAAAAGCCTTCGAGGCTATCCGTTTTTTATATTAAAGTCCAGTCATTCAAGTCTCCACCTACAACGTGCCAACGCATTCCAAATGATAGAATACAGGTTGTCCATTTCTTATAAATACCGACCGACCTGACGACAAGTAACCACTCACTTTTCCTTTTGCGAAGACTTTCTTCATAGAACAGGACCTAAACCAGGACCAACGGAATGAACTACTTCGCAATAATTGTAGTTTGTTGCTGTTTAGGAGCCATCCCAGCTTCCAGGTTTGCAGCCCTAAGATGATATTTTAGCCTACATAAATGTAAAAATACATACACGCACGTACCATTTGATAATTGCCTTTTTAAATTTATAATTTGTATCACGCTTAGCAACGGATATGGTCAACAAGTGAGCTCGTATGGTCAACCATCCAGCGGTTATGGCCAGCAAAGTAGCGGTTATGGTCAGCAAGGTAGCGGTTATGGCCAGCAAAGTAGCGGTTATGGCCAGCAAGGTAGTGCTGGTTACAGACAACAGACAAGTAATTATGGTCAACAGCCTGGAGGTTACGGTCAACAAACAGGCGGTTACGGTCAACAGACAGGCGGTTATGGTCAACAGACAGGCGGTTATGGTCAACAGTCAGGCGGCTTTTGGTCAACAGACAGGCGGTTATGGTCAACAGACAGGCGGTTATGGTCAACAGACAGGCGGTTATGGTCAACAGACAGGCGGCTATGGTCAACAGACAAGCGGCTATGGTCAACAGAGAAGAAGTTCCAATGGTTTTGGTGTGGCCGCTGGCGGTTATGGTCGAGGATCTGGTTCAGGATTTGGACGACGTTTTGGTGGAGGTTTTAGTGACTAAAATGGTACGTCAAATGGTTATATTTAATCAATCTATTGATATACGATCTTGTACCCCATCTCTTTCTGTTTGCATGTCATGTGAGCGCTTGTAAACATATAGCGCTTGTAAACATATAAATTTGTGATATGTAATACCTAAATGTTTGTTTATGCGTAAGTGTGATAGGAGGTGCTCCAAACTAATATACATAAATTATGTATATTTCTTACAGAATCAGCCGTCAAACATTGAAGTAATCATTTCTCGGAAATAAACTAAGCTAGATGACGTCTTTGTGACGTATATATGTATGCACGTGAATGTTTACATGTTTATTCAAGTAGCGTGTTTTAGAAAGGCGATTATTATTAAAAATTATGTTTTATATATTTAAAATGTGTAGATGAACCGTGTTTCCGTTCATCTGTGTTGGTTGTGTGTCTGTTCTATCCTGAATGTTTATAATAAATGTTTCAAGATGAAGACATTGACTGTAGTACCAAATAAATGGTTTAATAAAGTTTTATTAATTCATTTAATTTTTTAAATTCTGTATAACAGTGTACAACATAAATTATAAAACAATGACATCAACAGTAATCCAGATCATACACTGATATCATTCTGAGTATGAATAAATCTCAAATAAGCGTTTCATACATTTCTGACAAGCAATTGGTTATAATATCCGCCATGTGCTATGCATCTTTTAAAACATAAACCCGCCTTAGTTCAAATTAGTTCTGAATTACTTCTCCAGAAATAATGTGTGACACAAGGAAATACTTATCGCAAACTTGACCTATTTATTGTTTTGTCAGAATCTGACTAGTGATTAACCGGAAGTTGGATCTCCAGTGTGCCAAAACAAATAGAAACACTAATAACATTCCGATGTGGCCTGTGCCCATTGACATACCGTATTCTTCCGTGTATGCCGTGGTTAGGAGGGTATACACCAGACATGGGGTCAATTCCATTTTTTCAATTCCAATTCCACTCAATTCCATTTGGTCAATTCCAATTCCACTTCAAATTTATCAATTCCTAATATTTTTACCATGAGTAGATACTCCGAGTACCTACTTGGAATAAATACTCCGAGTAGTTTAGGAGGAAAAGTTCTGGATCAATTTGGTTCCAGTATATTGGTAATATCACATGTAAGTGTTAACATTGTAAAAATGGTAAATTAATTTTTGGATGTATTTATTTTTGTAGGAAACTTCAATTCCAATTCAAAATTTCTCAATTCTAATTCAAAATTTCTCAATTCCAATTTTTTTTTTAAATAATCAATTCCAATTCCAATTCCGGAATTGAATTAACACCATGTCTGGTATACACCATAACTAAATGCTTCTAGCGTTTTTCAGACCTGTGCCCGAGAAAACCATCAGACCTTTTAACTTTGATCGTACCGATATTGTATATGTGATACTGTGATACTGTATATGTGTTTCATCTATTTCAGAAATTTCTGTGGAATACACAGTTTTTCCAAAGTCATGTATGTGTTTATTCCGTGTTTTATGTCCTCGATTGAAGCCCCGTCTATGCAAACATCGGGGGGTGTCTTCCATGGGTGTCGCACATGTAAAGTGAGCGATATTAGGCGTACTATTCACATTCAGCACGCCTCGGCATCGACGTCGTAGGGGTGCCCCCAATGTCAGTCGAATGAGCCAGGTCCCACTTTCCCTCCACTATTCTCGCCCAAAAGTCTCAAGATGTCTGCACGGATTCGTGATCCATTTATTACTGGAAACACCCAACTGCAGATTTTCCAGGTTTCTCCTGCGCGTTATACACCAAAACTGGGCTTTTTCATACATTTTCTGGTCAAAAGGGTGTGCGCGTTATACACGAATCCGCACAATACACGGAATAATACGGTGATTCATTATATATGTAATTATATCACATAATTCATGGTAGTTGACCAAGGGTAAGTAGGCGTCGTCATCTAGTTCCTGTGATATAACATTGTTTTAGTTCAGAACCGACTGTTTTTGAAGCTAGCGCTCAGCTTCGACATCATCGGTCCTAATCAGAAAATCTAAGTGCGAAAGTGAAGGGTCTAAATCCTGAAATTGTAAATAATATGCAAGCCTTTAAGTGAAGAAGAACTAATTGTACTGTTACATCACGATCTTGATAAACACAATAGAAGATGCCACTTATTAATATGAGTTTCTTTGCTTCAGAGCGATATTAATTAAGTACATTTTCCCTGATAATTAAGTTGGTGGCAGTGCATCATTGGACCTTGTAACCGCATTTTTCGGTAGGAAAAATCTAAGTACTATCTCACAGGCTGATTCTTTAATACATATTAGGAATAATAAAGAATATATCATTATTTAAACAATTGGCTAATATCAGATCGAACAGAAAACAGTAATTAATATTGATTTACTTGGTTTTATTTTTGGAGCGCGGAATATAATTTCCTGAATAAAATTATCTGCATCCAATGGAATGCTTCACTAACGCGAATATTCTTCACAACAAACGGTCGCTAAAAATATAGAACACATCTAGTTGATGACCTTCCACATTAACTGTCACTGTCATTATTGTCAGTGATTTTATGTGCATGCAAAATACAGCACTCATAAATAATGGCTAACTGCTGAAAAACCTAAATGTTTCTCGAATAATATGAAGTAAACCTTCGCACGTGAATATTTCTTTATTGAACCAAATATAGATAAAATAGTAGTTTTTATCGCTAATGAGTTCCTGGCAAACGATAGATTTCAGTGATGTTCGCTGCTGATGATATTTCAGAAATAAATTTATGGCATTTTGAGTTTTCGTTCGTACTTTTGAGGTATTCCTGACGCATATCATATGTGATGTGACTATTGGACAATTGTTTTTATTAAGATCAAACTTGGTCAGCCTTATCGAGCTACTTGTTGTTTGTCATCTGGTTTGCAATAGGAGCTAATAGGCAAGATAAATATATAGAGAAATATACCAACAGATGATCCCATTTTATTCAGACACACGCTGGAACGTGCAAGGCAAGCGACATATGCCTATTTTATTTTATATAGCTGGTTTTGATTAATATGATGTGTGCACGTGCATGTGCATGCGTGTGTGTATATATGGGGGGAGGGTGTGTGTGTGATCTGGCTTAATTGCACCATATTGGAAGCATTTCTCCGAATATTTCCTCATTGTGCTCCTTTAGCTTAGTGAATAGTGCACTGCTTTAGGTCGTAGGATCGAACCCCAATATGTTACCTAGGTTTCTGGAAGTTGTTAATTTTAATATATTTCAATGTTAAACACCAACGTTAAACAAACCAATCACTAACCTTGAATCAGTTGGCTCGTCAGTGACGTCAACATTGGCTAATTCTTGTTTACTTATAATACAAACCTTCCACGTCTTCCGATAAAGCGGAAGATCTTCCGCTTTTTCTGTTTTTCAAGAAAACCTTCTGCTTTCCCGCTTTATTTTGAAAATCGTCAAAAATAAATTAAAATATAGTTGAAAATAGCGCCAGAGCTATTGGAGAGGAGTTGGAGCACCCCCATGTGGAATCAAACGCACGCAGATCTCGCTCAATCTCGGAAGTTTCGTTGTTTAGTACCGTATCTGTTTTAAGTTGGTACATCATCCGTGTGAGTGAGTTATATGTAAGAGCCCCAGCTCGGATCGATTAGCTCTCGTAGTACCATTTGGTGCGGATTGTTTTTCAACGAATGAAATTGTACATTTTCATCGCCTATTTTTCACCACCCCGTTTCGCATGTCTGTGAAGAAGTGAATTCCCTGAGAACATTGCAGAACTGTATACTTGTTTGTTTGTTTGTTTGTTTGTTTGTTTGTTTGAATAAAAGTGTTATTTTTTATCGGCAAAAATCTTCTGTCGGGTTTTTTTTTCTGTAGGAAGAAGAAAAGTCTGTATTTTATTATTAAAATATCGGCAGGTCTGAAACTGGATATTTGTTTTTAAGCACTAAATCTAAGTAATATCTTAATATTTGATCTCAGCAACTAATTATAGGAAATATAAAAACCAAAGCACTCCAAATTACTCCAATTACTGTTTAAGGGGTTAATTATTAAATATTCTTATTTATCAACCTGGGCGTCACCCTGACATTGTCACTCAGATTATGTTATCTTTCTTCAAATGAAGAAGCTTATATTGACCATATAATATAAATGGCTGACAGATAAACTAATTAAATGATGACAAAAACAAGATAATCTCCACAAACAAACAAACAAACAAACAAACAAAGATAACATAACACTAGATTTTTTGGTACTTTGATGAAGTTTCGCTAAACATTTTACAACATGTTCAATCGGTTTCCGATAAATCTCTATTCGAGTTTATTTGAAACTGTGAACGATGCAATTTGAAATAGGTGACAAAGTAGGTTATATTTTTAGTTAAAGTTTTAAACCTTGTGTCAGTTTTCACCTGTTCAATAATATTATTGCGTACTTTGAGGTAGACTTAAGAAAGATAATGATCAAATCTGCAATAAACAACAAGAACGTTTATAACACGTCGTGCTCTATGTCGTGATGAGACATGACTGATTCTTCTCGAACTTTTATTATTATCTGTTAAGTATCAAGACGACATTTTTTCGTTATACTTTAGTAGGTTTTCAATGAATGTTAGCGCGTTGGAGCACGGATCCACTACCACCCGTGTTCGAATCTCGTCGTGGTCATATCTGAAGGGTGTTTCATCGTTGACTTCGCTTCATTACCTTTGGAGGTCGCTTGGCCCATTTAGCCTACCTTGTGCACAAAAGTGGCCGTAAAACACCAATGAAGGTCTCATCGTAAATATTCTCCAAATGTTTATGGTCAATATTAT